>CATIWK010578608.1:0-17403 GCA_949634005.1 Mallotus japonicus
GTCCTTAAACGTACTTTAGAAACACAAACAAGCTTCTTTGAGATTCCGAACTCAAACATCCCGAGACTAATTTTTAATTTTCTCATCATCGGAGTTCTCTGTCGCATCCATGCTCAGTTATCCCGAAATTGGGTGTCTACAGGATTGATGATATTCGGTCTCTATAGCCTGAGCCCGATTGAGCCAAGTCATTTACCTCATCATTGGCTTCTCTCTCCAGATATTGCAGTCGGGCTCTTTTGAATCCTTTCATCATGTGTTGGGCCTTATTACAATATGCCCCCAGCATGGCTGATTCACATCTATACTCTCCTGAAACTTTCTTTACTACCAGCATTGAATATCCATAGATATCCACGTCATGGATCCCTAGTTTTGCGAGGATTTCAAGTGCTATCAGAAGAGCTTCATATTCGGCCTGATTATTCGTACATGGGAAGTCAAGCAGGAAAGACATCTTCGTCTTGATTCCATAAGGTGACTCCAAAACCACACCTGCCCCCGAGCCTGACGACGCTCTTGAACCATCAAACCATACTCTCCATCCCCTAGCTTCACAAAGATCAACTGGTATCTCTATCGTAAGGTGATCAGCTAGGAAGTCGGCCAACACTTGCCCTTTAATGGCTTTTTGAGGTACATATTGCAAAGTAAATTCTGATAAGGCCACTGCCCATTTACCAAGCCGATTTCTAAGAAACGGCCTTGACAAAATGTACTTAATGACATCAGTCTGACTAATCACCCATACCACAAAAGAGAGCAAGTAGTAAATGAGCTTACAACAGGTGAAATATAAACAAAGTTCGAGTTTCTCGATGGAGGAATACCTTATCTCTTTCATACCCTTTCTGTTCCTGGGCGAGTACACTACCCATGGATGCCTCGGAGGCCGAGATGTAGAGTATCAAAGGGCCTTCGGTCTTGGGGCAGCCAATACTGGAGGATGAGTCAAGTATGCCTTGATCTGATCAAAGGCGTATTGATGCTCAGGTGTCTATACAAAGTCTTCCCTGTCCTTGAGTTTCAGTAGGGGTGACCAAATCCGTAATCGGCCTGCTGTGTTAGATGTGAACCTTCTGAGGTAATTGATCTGGCCGATTAATCTTTGTAGCTCTTTTCTGGACTTAGAAGGTGCGACTTGGATGATTGCCTTTGTCTTGTTAGCGTCTACTTCCACCCCCCTTTGGTGCGCACACTAAGAATCTTAAAAATTGGGCTGCTGAAACCCCAAATGCACATTTGAGAGGGTTCATCTTTAGCTGATGGAGCCTTATTCTTTCGAATGTCTTTGTTAAGTGCTCCAAGTGCTGGTCATCGGCCTTAAACTTGACAATAACATCATCTATGTAAACCTCCATAAAGTCTCCAATCAATGATTCAAAAATCTCATGCATAGCCAGTTGATAAGTGGCTCCAGCGTTTTTAAGGCCGAATGGCATGACCACCCACTCATAGCTTTTAAGTGCACCAGGGCATCGAAATGTTGTTTTGCTTACATCGATTTCCTTGATTTTTATCTGGTTGTAGCCATAGTGGCCATCCATGAGGCTGAGGATATAGTGGCCTGATGCAGCATCAATGAGCATATCGGCCATGGGCATAAGATACTCATCCTTAGGAGTAGCCAAGTTCAAATTCCTGAAGTCAATACAAACCCTGATTTTACCATTTTTCTTGATAACTGGAACTATATTTGACAACCACCGAGTATATTGTGCTTTTCTGATGAAACCTGCGTCAGTGAGTCTATTAATCTCATCGACCACCAACTTTTCCACATCTCTAGACATTCTTCTAGGAGGCTGAATATGAGGCCGATAACCTGGTTTAATGGGCAGTTCATGTTTTGCCAATTCTCAGTCTAAACTGGGCATTTCTTTATAGGTCCAGGCAAAACAGTCTTTATACTTCTTTAACAACTTTACTAGTCTGCCTTCGAATTCAGTACTCAATTTGGAGTTAATATATATTGGTCATTTATCGGCCTCAGTACCCAGATTGATTTCTTTTAGGATGTCTGAGGTTTGAATAGGATCTTCTCCTAACTTGCTTGTAGGGATGTGCACGCCACCTATTTTCAATCGACCTATGGGATCTTGTTCTTCTTCCTCAAAGATGCATTCGGCCGATTAGATCTACTCCCTATTTGAATAATGTTGTGATATCATCAATATCACCTGTTACGATAGATCGGCCAACTTCTCCTGATGCAATTACTGCAGGCCGATCAAGTGAAATGCTTGCCTTGGAACCCTTCTTGAAACTAGAAAAATGAGGCAAGTACATCATGGCCTCTGCATGGAAGGCCTCTTCCCCAAATGGGTTGGGATCCCCATGGATGACCTCTACATCTCCTTCTGGTCTCCATATGAACAGCATCTGATGTAGGGATAAAGGAACACAGGCATTGGAATGTATCCAGTCCCTACCAAGGAGGACGTTGTAATTGGTTTTGACATCCATGACAAAAAAACCCCCCTTGTGACTCATGTCTGCCCACTTTGACATTTAGCATAATAAAACCATTAGGGGCCCTATCATGTCCTGCAAAATCGGTCATCACAGCATCAGTTTTCTCCAGATCTTTGATCTCTAGACCGATTTTCTTCAGAGTTCTGAGTGGTAAAATATTAACTCCGGCTCCGTTATCCACTAAAACTCTCTTCAAGGCCACCCCATTGAAATCGGCCTTAATATAGAGCGGCCGAATATGCCTGGTCATGAGAAGGTCAGGCTATGGGATGGTTAAGGATGCCCCTTGTCCATCATCCAGCTCACAGTCATCAGGGGTGATAACATCTGCGTCCAGAGTGGACCTCTGGCCAGGTTTTGGTTTGAAGTCATTTGGCAATGTTACAACATTGATGATAGTGCCCGATACTTCTTCTTTCGGCGATGGTGGAGGTAGTGGTCCATCTTTGATTTTTCCTTCCTTGGCAGACCAGTACCATTGTGCCTTTCCTTTACCTTTATCTTGCATGTGCAAGTTGAAGTTGGAGTAGGGCTTCTTTTGGGGATCAATCTTCTCACCATACATCTTTTTCATGGTATGATCCCTGTCGTCAGCAATCCTTTTCTCATGCTCCACTTCTCTGGGAGTTCTGTCTCTCTCAGGCTTTAAAGGATGACTGCCACCCTTATCCGCCACGTTGGATCCTCCGCTGCCGCAGCAAAATGTAAACGGCGCCGTGTTGGATCCTCCACTACCGCAGCATCCACCACCTCCTCCTCCACTTCCCGTCCGGGTGTCATAGCTCCACGCGACTCTGCCGCTGCCATAGCTGGCAAAAGTAAACGCCGCCGCTTTGGATCCTCCACTAGCAAAGCAAGTCGTAAACACCGCCAGGTTGGAATCCTCCACAGCCGCAGCATCCACCACCTCCTCCAGCGGATTTGGAAGCAATAACATGCTTCGTTTATACACTGATGATTAACCAAGACTTAAATCTGTCCTACTATAGTTCTGTTATGAGCCTCTGCTTCATCGGCTTGGTTACCGCTCTTGATGCTTTTGTAAGTTTTAGTGCCTAAGTTCGGGTCACCCAAACCCGACTCCTAGCATGTTCTGGATCTTTCAGGGTAACTGATTGGCTTTTGTTTGGGTTTGAAATTACTTTCGTGGTGTTATGTAAATAATGGAGGAATTAATGCACTGATAAGATGTTTGTGTTTGTTTCTATTAATGGGATTGGTAATGCAATAAAATATGATGTTTTAAGTTCTTGAGCATATCTTCAGAATTTAACTGAATCATATGCACTGCTCATTGTGCGTTGTCTTTGAATTTAAGAAATCTTCAAGGAAGTTTTTTGACTATTATTTTGAGATCCAGTCTGTAGAGTAGAGGAGCTTCCATTTTGACTATTATGGATACTGACAGAAACAAGCAGTACAAAGATAGAAGCAGAAATTAATATGACTATGTCAAGGTTTGCAAACAACACAATGTTGTTGTATGATGCCATGATATCTACATAAAAGCACAAGTTCTTTTTTTTTTTTTCCTGCATATTGTGCTTTATCTAAAAATTATTTTCCTTTTGCTTTCAAAATTATAACAAGTTAAGATACCAACAAAGCAAGTTAACCAAACAGAGCCTAAACATTCTAGTTGCAATTTATGGCACGATCGGAAGTTTGGAACAAGGACTTTGAATGATGCTGAACAAACATCTTTTACCTTAAAAAGATCAGATGATCTTCTTCCCAAATTAGACGTGTTCATGTTTAGCCCCAGCCTCTCCAGTTCAGCTTCAAGCTCTGCTTCAACTTTACTCATGCCTTCTGAATTCTCCTCAGCCTCCTCATATTTTGATTCTTTACTATCATTATTTGTTGAATTATCAACATTTTGCGAAGGAAAGAGTGGATTTAATGCCTTGTAGTGCAAGGAGTTCTCACATGTATCCTGTGATTCCAAGTTCTCATCAGCTAGTTCTTGCACTGTCAATGAATTTTTCATCTCAAGTTCCACTTGTAGATCTTGAACCAAGTTCTTTGTCTGCTTCAACAGGTCTTGTAGTTTGTCTATTTCTCTTCTACTTGCCAGGAGAGAAGAGGCTATGCCACCAGATATACCAAACAGAATAAATATGTTGCCAAGTGAACCTGATAAGAGGAGAAGCATTAGGACCTGATTTAGGTTACAGTTAGTCAGTGGTTAATCATATAGAAAATAGATGAAGTATGAGATACAAGCATCCCATTGCAAACATGTAATGGTCCACAAACTGGAGTATGCATCCGAACAATTACACAAATTAGACTCAGAGTACGTGTGGTAGTACTTACCTTAAAGGCAGCAATAAAACAATAATTTCCCTAAAACTTTTGAAAACGAAAGTGCCTTCCATTGCCAGTTTTGTGGGAACTACTGAATCTTCCATAGCACATTTCTCTTGTTTTAGATTTTATCTTACTGAGGGCATACAATCCATTGAATTTTGGTAGTGGAGGAACCCCACAAACGTTTTCGTCCTTATGCAGCTTAATATCATCTGTAATATTGCATGCACTGAAAGAATCACTATTTAGTCTGTTAATAATTTGGTTCCCATCAGTTACAAGCAGTGGCCTCAGTTTTGTGGATGTTGATGGAAAGACACTAAGCACATACTCCTCCATTTTAGCACGTTCCTTGTACGGCTGAGCCATTAGGCAACTTTCTAAGGAACTCCAAGGTAATAAAATGGCCATTTATGTGCTTGGTCATGAGAGAACTTGTTTTCTTTGTAGAATCATGAAAAGAATCCAATTCACCAGTACAAGGCCTACAAGAGTTAATTCCCACATCACTAATTGATTCATTTCCAATCCTATTTTCTATTACATTTTCATTCGTTGCAATTCCAGGTGGCAGGGTTGACAAGGAAAGTAAATTGCATTCATCATAATTTCCTGAACTTCCAGGCTTTTCAGCGTAACCACTAGAAGAAACTTCTCCTTTGAAGTGCTGTCTAACCGATAAATATCTGACAATCTCTCACCTTTATTAGTATCTTCTGTTAGTTTCTTTCTCCGAGTTGATCTGCTGAGGGGAAAGCTGGGATTTTCATGTGCCTCACATTTGGAGAGCCCAGACCCTGATAATTTATCACTTTCCCTCAAAACATTTTGCCAGTATGTAGCAATGTATCCAGCAGCAGCAGCTGCTCCAACAACCCATAAATCCATTTCTGCTCCAGCAGAAAAAAAAAAAAAAAAGTTCTAACCAAATTGCACAACACTAATTTTCCTCTTTGTACCAAGTTCAACCACAAAAAACCCCAGGGCAAGAATTGCCATCAATCCAAAGACAAAAAGCTTTTCCTGCACCAAAGCATCGAAAACCCTAAAGCACCACAAATCCATTTCTATCTTTTTTTACTATTATTTTGAAAATTTCTATTTGTTCTGATTCTTCCATTTTGGCTGAGATGGATAATGTGCAAGGCTATAGCACCAGAAATTTCGATACATAGTTCAGTTCAGGCATTGTGACTTCAGTTGATTTCTGTCCCTATACTCATCCGAATTTATTTGGGAAGGAAGAAATTGAAAAGCATTGCAATGTCAAAAAAAAAAATGTGGCTTTTGTTTGCTGCAACAATGCCGGCATTTGGATGGACAAGTGTAAGAAATTGAAAAGCACTGCAAAGTGATTACACCTCATTTATCACTATCTCTTTTTACAAAATTATTTTGTAGATAGCGAATATTCTCAACTATGCATTTAATGACACATGAAATTCTTTTAGCAAGGAAGAAATACGTCGCTTAAAATTTTACCATCACTCACAATTGGCATTCATAAATTAATCCATAAAGAGAATGATTATTACTGAAATTCTTTTTTTATATGTATATTTATTTCAATTTCAATGAAAATTTTAAATAAAATCATATGAATTTTCACATGCAACTAAAATTAGTTTAAATAAATCTCTTTAACCTCAATTTTTTTGGGTTATATATATGTGTCAATTTTTTGGTCTGCACACAAAATGTTTTACTATTTTCTTCATTTATGCCAATTAAAGTATAATCCAATTCATTCCTTTTGCTTAGTTAAAAATGTAAAAGCAGTTCAAAAATTGATGTAGGTCTTGGGCAAATTATATCATGGATCCCTGTCCATGTAGTAATATGGACTCACACATGAGAACACATAACAAGTGATTTTTTTTTTCCGTTCTCTCCGTAAAAGAAAAATTGAAGGTACACGTGCTACAATGCTTAGGCCTCAACCAATGTTGCAAAACCAAGGTTTTTGGTTGGTTGCTCTACAAGGTTTGTCTTTGTCTTGTTAGATTAACTTGCTGCAAAGAATAAAATGGTTTTTAGGTTTGCAAAATTGTATTTCAGATTTATATAGTGTTGGTAGTGCGAGCACAGTTGTGGCATAACAAACAATCGTTGCTTGATTATTCTCTTGAATATCTTGATCTTTCATTTAATTATAATTATTTGACAATTTAATATTTTGATTTCATGAATCTAAAGGTGAAGGTCAATGAACTTACAGGTAAAAAATAATGAACTTGCATTATTTAAGTAATGAATATATATATTTTATCTTATAAACCTGTATTATTTAAGTAATAAACCTATATTATTTAACTAAAATAAAAAAAAAGGTAAGAGTTTATTTATTATAATTAAAAAATAAATAATTAAATAATTTTTTAATGAATAAAAATTTTATTTGACTAAAATCATGAATATAAAATTAAATTCAACCATTATAATTAATAAAATAAAAAGAAAAAATAATTTTTTGATAAATAAAAAATACTTTTTTCATTTTTAATAGTAGCTATAAAATGATATTAAAATAAAAATGAGATTGAAGGAAAAATATTAATGAATATGCAGGTGAAGATCAATAAACATGCAGATAAAGGTCAATGAACATGTAGGTAAAAATCAATAAATTTGCAGGTTCAAAGGTCAACAAACCTGCAAACAAAGATTAATGAATTAATAGGTGAAGGTCAGTGAATCTATATTATTTAAGTAATGAACATACATGTTTTTATCTTATAAACATGCATTATTTAAATAATGAACATACAAAATATAGATAGGGTTCAAATAATTATCATAAAATGGTACAAAAAAATTAATAAATAAACCCAATGAAAAATTAAAAAAATATTACATAACAATAATAATTCATGTTTTTCACCAAAAAGCCTCTACTTCTTATATCCACATGGTATAATCTAGCTACATGTATATGGCCAATTTCTTGGTTTTTGTTCTTAGCAACATGACATGTAGGTATTAACAATAACAATGATGATGATAATGAACACATGTAGGCGCACCATCTGATAGAAGAGTGCATGGAAGCTCTTTCTAAACATGGTAACATCAATCCTGTCATCACTTGGTGTAACTATTTTCTTCTTCATGTATACATCTAATAAGCCCAACAATAGCTAGCATATAGATTTGCTTTTGTTATCTTAAGATTAAATATAAGTGATACTTGGGTCCATCATAAACCCAACAAGCCTCACTTCAAGAACCAAATAAAGGACCATGGGCCACAAGGCTAAAAAACCCGCCCCTAAAGCCCACAAGAAAAGCACCTTCTTCTCCAAGCATTAACCACTTTTGCATGAATATAGCAGACAGCACGTACAAGCCAATGAGGTAAGCAATAGAGGCCACGCCTGACCAACAACGCCCAATCCTCTATGGAACAATAACGCCGACAATATCTCTATGTAAGCCACGCCTAGCCAAGGACAACAGCTGGAAAGAGCATGATCACGTGAGGAAGGACAATGCCAACTAAGCCCTAATGCAGCAAGGAACGAACATAAAAGGGTAGGCAAAAGGCAGAACAAGGTAAGAAACCCAATCTCTATCAACTTAGCCTCCTCTCTCTCTGGTTAGCTCTTCTGACTTAACCATCAGAGTCGATATGCCAGAATCCCTCTGGCGTGTCCTCTCATCAGTTTTTACTCGTTTACAGGCTACTCTTGAGCTCAAAGACCGGCGAAGATCAGTGGTGTGGCCAGTGTGGACTATGACAATGCCACCAGAGAAAGATGGAGGACAAACTAGCCAACAAACAGCTTAAGCCACCCTCACTAGACCTAAACTCATTGCAACACCCCTCAACACTAACGTCTCCACCCTCCTCGACTCCAGCTCACCCTTACCAGCTAATACAGCAGCATTACCCTCACCAAGCTTCTCGCACCCTACCCCATTGACCCAAGAATATGAATTTGTAACCCCATCTACTGCCATCTCAATCATGACAGCACTTCAAGAACTTACTATTGTGGTTCATGACCTTAGAGACGTTACTAGAACTCGAAAAGAGGCTCACGTTAAGCATGATGGTAGAGCTGACGATAAAACCCAGAAAAACCTCCCAGAAGACGGTGGAGACACAGTAAACCAGGCAAAGAGGGATACCCCCGGAGCTGAACATCATGCTTGCGGAGGAACCAAAAATAGGGTGAAAGAGAAAATAGTGGCAGATGAAGAAGAATCCACTAAGTTCATAAGATAGATAGGAGCATACATGGACCCAACACAGTTGATGCAAATGATCCAATAGATAATCAAGGGGCTGAAACCAAGGTGAAGGAAAAGGTTTTAATCTCCGGGACACTTCTCCCCTCTCTGATGTAATCTTGAATGACCTTTTCCCAGATAAGTTCAAGATGCCTCCTTTAGGCTTATATGATGGATCAATGAACCCCATCAATCACGTAAACACTTACAGGATGACTATTCTCTTGCAATCCATCAAGGATTCCGTCCTTTGTAAGGTTTTCCTTATAACACTTTAAGGAGTAGTACAGGAATGGTACCAGGGGTTGGAGAGTGGTTCCATTTCCAGTTTTGCTCAACTATCCCAGATGTTTACGGTATGTTTTGTGACATGCATACCGATTCGGAGGGTTTTCACAGATTTACATAAGCTATTCCAAAAGGAGGCTTAATCGTTGAGGGATTTCATTGAAAGATTCAATAAGGAAGCTGTGCAGGTTGACGATCTAGATATCCTTATAGCCATCAAAGCCTTGGTAGCAGGAACTACCTACAAACCACTTTATAACTCACTAACGTTGCTCCCTCCAATGACATTTCATGAGTTAATGGCTAGGGCTTCTCAGTGCATCAGGCTAAAGGAAGCAACAATAGCCAATGGAAACAGACCGGATCGAAGAACACCCACTGTTTCTATCCACGATGGAAGCCATAGAAGAGACGGAGAACCCGAAAAAGAAGAAAGGAAGGAACCTGACTATAGGCAGATGAAGGGAAGGGCAGAGGACAGGAGAATCGACAAACACAATAGAAATCCTCCCTTTCGTATAGATCCATACCCTCAGCATAATTACACCCCTCTTAACACCTCTAGGAGAGGAATATTGATGTGGATCAAGCACACTGGAGAGCAGGTGAACTGACCAAGGAGAACAGACTCGCATTCCCCTAAGAATCTTGACAAATACTGCAAATTTCATAGGGGAGTGGGTCATGATACGGAAGAGTGTCTCCAGCTGAAGGATGAAATCAAGAGGCTTATCAGAATAAGACACCTCCGAAGATTTGTAGGAGAGTATAGAAGGGATGGACGTTTCCCCACCGGAAGAGCTGATGATGAGAAAGGAAGAGAAAATAAAGAGAGAAAACCCATGGAAGAACCTAAAGCAATTATAAACATGATCCTGGGAGGCTCACCCCAGGAAGGAGTCCCATACAAGAAAAGGAAAAGAGCCAGAGGTGTTTATCCAGCAATCGTTGGCCAGCAAGAACAGTAAGTCACTTTCTCGGTAAAGGATGGTGCATGGCTAGATGGGCCCATGAAGATGCTTTGGTGATTGATGGGCAAATAGGCAATACTTTGTTGAGGAGAGTCCTTTGTGGATGATGGAAGCGTTATGAATTTGATGACTTTTAGTGTATTTAAAGCCCTAGTCAAATCTGTTGCTGATTTGAGAAGAGTATCCAACCCGCTAATGGGACTGGGAGGGACCTCTGTTCATGTCCGAGGATCTGCCGTGTTTATATTGCAGTTGGGAGGAGATAGGCATTTTGAGGAATTCCCTATGGTCTTCATGGTGGTAAATATTCTATTTGCATACAATGCTATATTAGGGAGACCTTTCCTCTATGACACATGTGCTAGCACTTGCATCAGATACCTTGTGATGAAAATTCCCACGAAACGCGGAGAACTGTGCATCAGAGGAAACTAAAGAGCATCTAGGGAAGCCTGCATGGTTGCCTTACAAGCCACCACAGAGTCTCTACCTTGGAAATACTGGAGTCAAAGAGAACAGAGGAGAATCGGCCAGAACCAGCAATGGAAGTGACGGACTGGCCCATATCAGAGGATAGAAAGGTGAAAATAAGAGCTAAAATGGATAAGTTAGTGTGCCAAGATATCCTATGGGTGCTGAAACATAAAGAAAACTCCTTCGCATGGTCTCCCAATGATATCCATGGGATCAGCCCGAAGGTGATGACCCATGAGCTGAATGTGGACCCATCAATAAAGCCCATCAAGCAGAAAAAGAGAAGACATGCGCCTAAAAGACAGGGAGCCATATGGGAAGAGGTAGACAAGCTCCTGAAGGCAGGTTTCATCAGGGAAGTATATTATCCTGAATGGCTATCTAATGTGGTTTTGGTAAAGAAATGTAACGGCAAGTGGAGGATGTGTGTTGATTTTACAGATCTTAACAGGGTTTGCCCGAAAGATAGCTACCCATTGTCGAATATCGACCAACTGGTAGATTCCACAGCCGGATATGAACTGTATAGTTTCATGGATGCCTACGTTGGATACCACCAGATCCGGATGAGTAAAGTAAATGAAGAAAAGACATCCTTTATGACAGACAGGGGGATTGTTTGTTATTGAGCCATGTCTTTTAGCCTGAAGAATGCAGAGGCCATGTACCAAAGGCTGGTTAATCGCATGTTCAAAGATCAGATTGGGAAAATAGTAGACGTATATGTGGATGACATGATCGTCAAAAGTGAGAAAGCTGAGAACCATGCCAGAGATTTGAAAGAAGCTTTTTGACATATTGGATGAGTTTGGTATGAAGCTGAATCCAGATAAGTGCATTTTCGGGGTAATGACAGGAAAATTCCTCGGTTTCATAATCTCACATAGAGGTATCGAGGCAAACCTCGAGAAAATTAAGGCGATAATGGAAATGAAGCCCCCTCAGACCATCCGAGAAGTGCAAAGATTAAATGGAAGAATCACAGCCCTAGGTCATTTCATATCTTGTTCAGCCAGAAGATGTCTCCCGTTTTACAAAACACTGAAGTGCCTTAAAAACTTCAAGTGGATGGAGGAATGCCAGAAGGCGTTTGAAGAATTGAAATCCTTCCTGGGATCACCACCTCTCCTCAGTTGACCTAAGCCAGGAGAGTCACTGTACTTGTACTTGGCCACCTCAGAAGAAGCAGTAGCATCGGTATTAGTAAGGGAGTAAAAGGAAGAACAATTCCCAATTTACTATGTCAGTAAAGCCTTGAAAGGAGCAGAAGTGAGATATTCGAAGATGGAGAAGCATGTGTTTGCCCTAGTAATCTCTGCCAAAAGTCTTCAGTAGTATTTTGAGGCACATCTTATTATTGTTCGAATAGATCAACCTTTACGCAGGGTGCTTCAGAAGGCAGAAACATCCGGGAGAATAGTGGAATGGGCAACCAAGATAGGGGGATACAGAGTCATATATGAACCCAGAAAAACCATAAAAGCACGGGTACTAGCTGATTTTATAGAAGAGAATGGGGAAACCCAGGAAAAGACTATCATTTCCAAGAAAACCCCTTAGCACTTGTTTGTGGATGGAGCAGCAAGACATGCAAGATCTGGGGCAGGAGTTGTGATAAAAGGGCCATGCGGATAAAGATTGAGTATCCCCTGCGCATACACTTCAAAGCTTCCAATAATGTGGCAGAGTATAAAGACATGATTGCCACACTTAACTTAGCTAAAGGAAGTGAGACCAGGAGCCTTGTGGTGCACAGTGACTCCTAATTAGTGATCAATCAAATAGAAGGGCTATTCGCTGCGAAAGATAAGGATATGTTGAAGTACTTGCAAGTGGCCAAAGGATTAGTAAAACAATTGAAGGAGTCAGGAACCGAACTCACCCTCGAACAAATACTGAGGGAATCCAATAAGGAAGCTGATCTGTTGTCCAAGATAGCATGCAGAGAGGAAACCCCACCCTGAGACGTGATGGTGGAAATGCTCTCAAAATCTACAATTCATGAAATGCCTAAGGTACTCACCATATAAGACATAGGATAGATGAAACCAATTATTGCCTAGCTCAACTCAGGGGTTCTCCCGAAAGATAAGGAAGAAGCCAGGAAAATCCAGTGAAAGGCAGCCATATATTCGTATAAGGATGGAGTATTATTCAGGAGATCTGCCACCCATCCCTAGCTAAGATGTGTAACAAAAGAAGAAGGGGAATATGTCATGAGGGAAATTCATGAAGGTATAGGTGGAGCCCATGAAGCTGCCAGCATACTAGCCAGGAAAATCCTCCTGCAGGGATACTTCTGGCCAACTATAAAAGTAAATGCTAAGGAGTTAGTAAGGAAATGTGAAAAATGCCAGTATCATGGAAGAAACAATCACAAGCCTCCAGCTCCCCAAAGGCCACTAGGCATTACTTGGCCCTTCGCACAATGGGGAATGCACATCCTAGGTCTATTTCCCCCCGCAAAAGGACAGAAGAAGTTCCTCATAGTTGTAGTGGATCACTTCACAAAATGGGTTAAGGCAGAACTAGTAGCATCCATCACACAAAAGAAAATCACTAACTTCTTATGGAGAGAGGTGGTATGCAGATATGGGATCCCAAAAAGACTCATCATAGACAATGGAAAGCAGTTTGATTGTAAAGAATTCAAGGAGTTTGCGAAGGCCTGCACATAGAGCTTCGATTCACCTCTGTGGCACATCCACAAACTAATGGCCTGACTGAGGTGATGAATCAAACCCTGCTATAAGGAATCAAAAAGAGACTGGATCAGGCAAAAAGGGAATAGGCAGAAGAACTTTATAGCGTCCTATGGTCCTACAGAACCACCCCCAGAGACGGTTCCGGAGAAACCCCCTTTAAACTGGCATATGGAACAGAAGCCCTAGTACCAGCGGAAATCGACCTCCCAAGTTACAGAGTGGTGATGTATAATGAGGAGTAAAAGCAAGTAGCTCTCAGGGAAAACCTTGATCTCCTCGAAGAATCCAGAGAGACTGCCAAAGTCAAGATAGCTGCTTGTAAACAAAAGATGAGTCGCTACCATAACAGGTGAGTCAAAACACGGAACTTCGAGCAAGGAGACCTAGTGTTAATCAAGGCAGATATACACAAGGGAAATGCTAGAGTTAGAAAGCTAGAACCCAACTGGCAAGGTCCTTACAGAGTGGAAGGCGTAGTAGGACTAGCCACCTACAAGCTCTCAGAAACTACTGGCAAATCCATGCCCAGAACGTGGAATGCAGCAAACCTCAAGAAGTTCTACCAATAGAGAATAGCCAAGAGGTAGAGAGAGAAATGTCCAGGACTATCAAAATCCACTTGAAAAGATTTTTGAAAAGCTCTTGCCCTTATATATAGGCAAAGCTACCCCAATTTTGTCATTTTATTAATACAAGGCCTAGAGCCATCTTTTCTCTCCATTTGCAAAATTGTTGAAAGATTTTCATAAGTCCTTGGTGCTACAAAATGCTCAAGGAATCTCCTAAAAGATTTATATAAGTCCTTGGCGCTACGAAACGCCTAAGGAATCTCCTAAAAGATCTATATAAGTCTTTGGTGCTACGAAAGGCCCAATGAATCTCCTAAAAGATCTATATAAGTCCTTGGCGCTATGAAATGCCTGAGGAATCTCCTAAAAGATTTATGTAAATCCTTGGCACTTCAAAACGCCCAAGGAACCCCTTTAAAACTCCGCGAATCCTTAGCACTATGAAACGCCCAAGGAATCCAGTTAAAACTCCACGAGTCCTTCTGGTGCAACGAAACGCCCAGAAAACCTCTTTAAAATTGATATAAATCCTTGGCGTAATGACCAGGCAACCTCCACGAAACCACAAGAGTAACGAAGCATTCATAAAAATCTCCTAAAATAGGCACGAAAACCTGCTACAACCAAATACAAAAGCGACATACAAAGGAAATTCAAGGAAAACCCTGAAACACAACAACCAGAAATCAAACTTAGCATCTGATAAAAAAAAGTGGCTGTCATGTCAATGCATACACACAAATGCTGATCAACACAGAGTCAATAGAAAGTTCACATAAAACACCACCACAAGAGAAAATCATCAAAGAAAAACACAACTTTTCAAAGCTCCAACATCATTACATCCTACAAATAAAAACAACAGAGCTAAAGATCCAAATCTCTAACCCAGGATCGGTCGATATCAGGGTAGCAGCTCTCAAGCTCCTGAGAAAATCGCATCTTGGCTCCTTCAAGTAGGGTAAAAGACTCGACAATATTCTGGATTTGGACTTTAAGGCTATCAATGGTCTTCTGGTTGACCTCTGCAGAATCACTAACAAATTATTTCAACTTCTGATGCTCCTGGATCAGCCCTTGATGTTTCTCTTTCTCAGCTTGGAGACGATCCTTCTACTCCTCTAATTATTTCTCCAAAGCAAGAATTTTCTCTTGATCCTCCTTAACCGCATCAGAGAGGTCCTATGCATGTCACTTCCGAAGACGAACCAACTCCACAACCGCCCCAGCAGCCCTAGATCGCCAAGTCATCAGATCCTCATAAAGGCTAATCAACTTTTCATCCACCAGCAGAGAAAGCTCAAGTTGCTGTCAAGAACAAGTGAGGAATACACATAAGGAAAAATTACATCACAAAATAACTAAAGGTAATCATAAAATGAAAACTTACCTGAAAAGCAGTCATGCGTGCAAATTGCCCAATGTCTAATTCACTGGAAATGGCCTTACGGAGGTCCTAATCCCCAGGCAGTTGGTAAGCTTTAGTCAAATCTGTAGAAACACCAGCAGAACGGATCGACACCGAGCCATACTTTCGATGCTTCTTTGCCAGGAGAGCATGAAGCTCCCTTATGGCCTGAGATAAGTGGCCCCGACTAGACATGTCACCTGATTCATCCGGCTTTGGCGTTGGAGAAGGAACCACTTCAAGGCGAGTCTGTTTCTTCGAAGGAGACACGGGGATCCAGACCGAGAAAGAGAATCAGGGCCAGCAGGGAGTTTCCCCTCCTCAGGCTCAGCAGCAGTGACAGGGGTACAGACGGATCCCCCAGCGGAAGCAAAAGTAATGACTTTAGGAAGAGGAGTCGCTCCCTTTTCCCGATGAGCTTTCAGCAACTCATTCAAGCTTGTCCCTGCAAATAGTCAGAGAGGCAATGATTAATTAAAATAAAAGCAAAGCAATGATTGACAACGGTTCTTCACAGAACGGATCATTCAGACGCTTTATCAAGGCAACACAATTAAAGCAACGTCCCTGCACCTTAGCTGTAAGAGCATTGAGGACCCCTTCCTCCCCTTCAGAAAGATCAATCTTGCTATTCCCACGAAATGTATCATCTACCCATTCCCGAGGAACGTCGCCCCAACCAGAAGGGTTAGTCACTACAAAAAAGCTCTTCATCCACGATTTCCTAAGTTTGGGCAAACCTTCAAAAAGTGCTCTACCAGGATGCCCAGCAAGATGCCAAAATTCCTTTTTCTTGCTAAATATGAAGAGGTATTGAAACACGCTCAAATCCGGCTCCACTCCCACCATACAACAAGACAACAAAAAACCTATTACCAACATCCACCCATTCGGCTTAAGTTGGCTAGGAGGAATCCCATGCATCCGTAAAAAAACCATAACAAATGGATCCAAGGGGAACTGAAGCCCCGATCACAAGGAATCCTCATAAATCACAAGCTGATTAATCCTTACCACCCAATTAGCTCGCAAACCCCAGGGAACGAACAACTTATAAACCGAAGGAATGCCATACTTTTCCTTTATTTCGGCAAGACCAGCTGAGTTCAAGTAAGAGGGTACTATGGATACCGACGACACACCGACATCAGTCCCTTCAGTTTTCACCTCAACCAGCCGCTCTCCCTCAGACTTTGTAGTAGCAGGAGTGTGACGCCGGAGATGAGAAGAAACTCCAGGACCACGAGGCGCCCTCAAATCACCAGATTCGCCCTTAACATAAAAAAACAACCACCGGTTCATTTCCCGGTGATTGTGCAATCTGCAAGCCACTCCCCACATCGCCAACACCCACAGACAACGTATCTACATTGAAAACAGACATCACCAATATATAACACAAACCATCACATATCATAAACCCAAAGAAAACACCCAAAACACTTGACAAAACACATACACTGAGAGATAGCCAAACAAAAATAAAAAAGAGAAATGGAAAAGCAAACCAAGACGGCGGAGAAACAAGAAAACACATACCTTCTGAAGCCATGGCAACGTAAAGAACCCAACGCACAGAGAAAACCAAAGGAAGAGAAAGAAAGAACAAAAATGCTAAACAAGGAAAGAAAAATGACTGAGGAAAATGAAAAGCCAAATGCCCAAAGAAGATAATAAAAGGCCCAATTTATTGCTCTCTCTCTCAACTGCCCAAAATTTTTGAAAAGAGGCGGTACCAAATGAAGAGACGTGATAGTAAGTACAGAGGCACCAGTAACTGCAAAAACGAGGAGCATCATGACGTCCCAAGTGCAGGAAGAAAACCAACCGCCCCCTGCCAACGAACCACGCTAACATAAATGTTAGCTATTTTTTTTAGGGGGGGGGTGTTGAACCCTAATACCAGGGCCTATGACAAGCAAACAAGCCTTCTCCAAGAGCCCTACCCACATGCCTAGAAAGCCCAT
>CATIWK010579008.1:0-11272 GCA_949634005.1 Mallotus japonicus
CAATTAATTTAATTTAATAAATTACTCGACTAAATAATAATCAATTAAATAATCCAATATTTATTAACACAAATAAATTCCGAAATAATAAGAATAATATTCAATAAAGTATATAACCATAAAATAAAGTTTTTATTTCAAATTAATAATAATGTCATAATATCAAAATCATCATTAATAAAATAATTATTAACACTGCATATCTCAAAAATTTAATTTTATAATTTATCAAAATTCGGATTATCACAGAAATATCTTAATTTATTAACATTTTTTTTGTTTAATTGGTAATTGTATATGATTTTGAATTAATATATTTTGTTGTTTAGTGTGAATGTTAAATCAATTATTTAGTTGTTTCATATAGTGTGAATATTAAAGTCGATTTGTTTTCAGAAAAATCAAGTGTCAAAAAAACTTGCTCAAGATTTTTTTTCTTTTAACTAAATGAAATATGATAATTTTTAAGATACTATCATATTTTTAAATTATTTTAGGACCGACGAACCGGACAAATGATTTTGTATTATGCTCTATTAGATTATGTGTACAGGTAGTTGTGTAGATAAATTTATTGGTTTTTTTTCTTTATTTAGATTTGCAATTAAAAAAAAATTGAACTTTATAATTACTACTTGAACTATTAAACTTGCTCAAAATTTTCATACATTTTGCAGTTCAGCAAATACTATATTAAGTTTTATGTGTTATGAGTTTATTTGGTTTCTTACATGATTGATTTTTATTCAACATTAACTTATTTTAAATTGATATATAGTTTAAAATTCATAATACTATTAGAAAAATATTTTATATATTTTTAATAACAGATATATATTTTAATTTTAATTTTAATAATATATAAAATAAAATATTAACCCGCGTGTGGAACGCGGGCGTACGACTTGTTTCTGAGAAAATTCCATGTCTAAAAATTAGCAAATGCTTTTTTTTTTTTTTTCTTTTTCTGGGCTTTTATTTTGTGAAAAAGAGATGCTTTTGTTTTTATTTAAGACTTTGTTTATAAACAAAGACAACTACTATCACATGCCAGCCTCTGCACTTTTTTTTAGACTTTGTTTATATACGTCTGAACACAATCTTATTGAGATGCACAAGGTATTCACTGTTTTATTGAGATTCACATGCCAACCTCTGCACTCGAACATAATGACTGTTAATTAGATGACATGATTAAGGGGTGTATTCAATTAGGAGTTTTAAAGACTTTGATAGATTTTAAAAGTTATAGGATATTCAATTCTAATTTTTAAAGACTCTTTAAAAGTTAGGTGTATTCAATAATTATTTTTATAAACTTAAAAAAAAGTCTATAAAAGTTAAGGGGTATTTAATTAGGACTTTTAAAGAGTTAATAAAAGTAAATCCATATTCAAAAATTCATGAATTTTTATAGGCAATAGAATTTTATAGACTTTGAATGAATTTTCCTATTTATATCAACTTACAAAAAGTCATTCACTCTACCTCAAGAATTTGAATGACTTTCAAATATGATGCTCTAAAGTGCCATAAATCTACTTACTGCTATTTCCAGTTGAACCAGATAGTGAAATTTTTTCATCTCCACCCATACCAGTTAATCAAGAAGAGGATTTTGAACTATTTGTTGAGACTCAAGTGCAACAAAGAAATACTGCCAATGAATGGAGGATTGCTATAGTTATTAATATGTAGAATGAGGTTGAGCATGTGGATAATACTGAATATTATTTTTTTTATTTTTAAATTATTTTAAGTTTTGTTATATGGAATTAGTTAGTTTTTTCACGAAAAAGAAATCAAATTTTCATAGTTTTTAAGTTCAATTTGGCACTTGAAATTTTTAGTTTTTTTTATTTTGGGTGTAAAAGCTTAAACAATTTTTTGATATGTTTTTTTATTTGCAATTAATAAAATAAATATTTCAATTATTTAAAAAAAATAATTAAAGACATCCACTTTTAATCATTATTTTAAAAAATTTATTTTTATTATATGACAAAAATTAATTTATTAGGTCAAAATATGTGTATTAAAATCAATAAAAGTTGTCCAATATCAATAAAAAGTCTTTCAAAATAAAGTCTATAAAAGTTATTAATAAATTCATAAACTCTATAAAAGTCTTCCAAAATAAAATCTATAAAAGTCATTAAACTCTATAAAAGTCATTAATAAAGTTTATAAACTCTACAAAAATCATTCACTTAAAAAAAGTCTTTAAATGTCTTTAAAACTCCTAATTTTTTTTTTGAGAAAATTTTAAAACTCCTAATTGAATGCACCCCTTATGGATCTCTTACTCCACTAACAATTAAAAAAAAATTAAAAAGAAAAAAATCTTTATAAAATTGGCAGTATTATAAATTAAATTAAATGCAATTTGGTAGTGAAATTGTTAGGCGGTAGACTTAAACCAACACTTTACCTAAAGACTAAACTATAAAAACATAACATGTAATTATTAAAAACTCTTTCAAAACATTTAGTTGGAAATAGGGTTCGATCTCATAATCCTTTTTTTTTTCTTTCTAAACCACGAGATTTAACCATTTAGGTTAGTTGTTCAAAAAATTCTCTATAAACAATCACGCAGGGGAAAAAGCAATGATTTTTTTTTCTTCTGTGATTTGTTTAAACAAGTTCTTAAACTATAAGCACTTAAAACATTTGATTTTTTGGTTTCTATTATTTTTTATTGCTATGCATGTGCTTGACAATGAAATTTATTTAAAAGAATAAGTATCAGCAGGAACAAATTTGCTTGGCTGGCCAGCCTACTAATGGAATATATATATAACTTATAAGATGGGTGTTTGATTATAGAAAAATTACTAAAATATAATTAGATGCAATTATTGAGATTATTCCCTATTATAATTCACTCTTTATCTCACATGGGATGCCTTTTTTTTTTTTTTTTTGTGCATGTTGGATGTCAATTTCCTGCTGGGATTAGGGTTGTAATCAAACTGAATTGAGTTAATATAGTGCCAAAATTCAAGTTCGACTCTGTTTTAAAACTCACAGTTCAAAATTTGATTGGAACTTAATTGAATTTCATTTCAAAATTTGATCTCAATTGGATAGAAAATTTAACATTCTTGAGTTCAATTCGACTTGAGTCAATAAAATGATATAATTTTTAATAATTTATCATTATGCTCCAATAAACTTGATAGATCTTGAATAGGTAAATATGTTAAAATGTCAAGAGTAAAATAGTAAATATTTAAAAGTTAGATGACACTTGTGAGCTTACAAAGTCATAATTATGAAGTTCAAGCTCGATTGGAGCACCTACTCGAGTAATTTGAGCTTAATTTGATTAATATCGAGTCAATTTTGAATTTTTTTTTAGTCAATTCTGAATAATTCACCAGTTAGCTTGACTTAATTGTACGTTAGATGGGACTTCTCCACTAAAATCTCCACCAATTAAATTCAAAATCTTAAATTTGGTTCTCAATTCATTCGGATGCCATTTGAAAATTACACATTATTTTGTAAAACAAATATGTAAATAAAAAAAACTTATTTTTTTAAAATAAAGAGTTTAAAAAAGGTGAAAATAATTCTTCAATTCAAACAAACTCGGATTTAAAGTCAGTACATGTATAAATGAAGGATTTGTTCCAAATTACTAAACTAAATGAAGGATTCGTTCCAAATTATTAAACTATAAAAACATAGCATGTCCACATCAACAAGTAATAATCAAATCCTTATATTAATAAAATCCTCTATAGCCAATTACACAGGGAAAAGCAATAAACTTTTTTTTTTTTTCCCATTTTGCGGTGATTGGTTTAAGCAAGTTGTTAAATGATAAACACTGAAAACATTTTATTATTTTTATTGCTATGCATACTATGCATTTAAAAATTAAGTATAGGCAAGAACAGATTTGCTTGGCTGGCCAGCTTTGGCACTCACACATTTTAATTGGTGTTCAATAAAAAAAAATATAACCAATAATTAAGAGTATTAAATTATAATTAGATGCAATTATTATAATTCACTCCTTTCTTCCACATGGGATGTCAATTTCTTCGTGGGACTTCTCTAATAAAATCTCTACCGATTAAATTCAAAAAAAAAAAAAAATTTAGTTCTCATTTCATTTGGGTGCCATTTTGAAACTTACACATTATTTTCTAAACAAAATATCCATACATTAATATGTTAATTTTTTAAAATAATGACTTAAAAAAGGTAAAAATAATTCTTCGACTTAAACAAACTCAAAATTTAAACTCAATACATGTATAAATGAAGGATTTGATCTAAATTTCTTGGATTTTTTTTTTTTAATCTCCGTAGTCATGTATCATGATAAGTAGTTTGATATATTTCTTCGACAAAAACAAAACTAGATTTAAAATGAAAAGTGAATGTAGAATATTTTTTTTCTGAATAATTATAATATTCATAGTTATTTGTTTAGTGTGATTTGTTTTGTTTAATAGTTTTTCTTTCCAATATCTATTTATCTATCTATATAAATATATATAAATATAATAAAATTGAATTTTGAAAAATATAAATAATATGTGACATTCTTTCATCTTTTTATTTTATCACGTGGCATCATAAAAAAAAAAAAAAAAAAAGCTAGCATTCCTTTTTTTTTTTTTTTTTTGGTTCTTAGGATTTATTAACGCATCTAGTTTTTTTTTTTTTAACAAAATTAACGCATCTAGTTCGACTATGCAACTATTGATCATCTTTAATTTCCATGAAATATATGGTACAATATATTCAATTACTCTCTTCATTAAATATAATATGTTGATTTTTATTTTATTAAATTAAAAACTCTTGCAATTATATATATTTAATTGCACTTATATGGTTTGGCTAAGGAAAATGATGTTGGTGTTACAGAGGTGTAGCCTAACTAAGATGTCCTAGTGCATTATCTAATTCCTTATCCTTCCTAGTTTCAAAAAAATATGTACATATTTAATTTAAATTATTATAAATATTTTTGTGTCCCATCATTTTTCTTAAGATAATTAAAGAATGATTATGACTATCAACCATACTATATAAATCACTATCTCATTACTCATGAACTTTACATTATTCCCGTTCTTATACTATTACCATCTTGATTTCATTTAAAAAAAAAAAAAAGAATAAATGAAGAATTTTTTAAAAAATTTATTTTTAAGTATTTATTTCTAGAATTTTCAACCTCGTTTTAACATTTTCACAAGTATATATATATATATATTAAATCTTTGAATTCTAAAGTTATTAAGCCAAAAAATTGATAAGTGTCCACTCTCATATTTAAGTATTCACTCTAAAAGCTAATGTAGCAAACTATTAAACATCCTAATTTTTTTATTGAAAATAAAATATTTACTATAGTTATTTATACATATTTTAATACTACTTAAATTCTAAAAGTATTAATATATTACGTATTTTTCTAAATTCTAAAAGTACTAATATATTACGTATTTTTCTACCTTAAATCATTCAAAATATTTTTTTTACCATATTTTTCTACCTTAAATCAGTCAAAATATTTTTTTCCAAACCATTATAAAAAAATTTAAAAAATTACAGTAATTACTTAATATTACACTATTATACATACTTCAATACTAATATAATAATTCTAAAAACAAATCTTATTATAACTAAAAAATTATGCCAACAAAAATTAAAGAAAATAAAATTAATGTGATATATTTTATTTTTAGTTTATTTAATTATTATTCTATTCCAATTATTTATTTAATAATTTTATTTTACAGTCTGCACATTGCATGGATTCACGACTAGTTATTTATTTATCCCACATCTAGTGTATTTATAACATTGAACATACAATTTTGATTTTGAAAATAAGTTTATAAGTATTTATGCATACTTTTATGTAAATTCACATATTGTGCATAAAGGTTTGCCAATCATGTACCTATTATGCATTTGGTTTAATTTGTATATGAAATTAAGTATAAAATGCTAGAATATACTCCTTCTATTCCTAAATAATTGTCGTTTTAGAAGTCTAATTTTGTTCCTAAATAATTGACGTTTAAAGTTACCAATGCATTTTAACTACTTTTTTTTTTCTATTTCACCCTTATTTAATATAGGAGAATTAATTGAATATATATCTACTCCTTTTGGGACTCTATTTTAAGCTAATAATTGATTGAGGAAATTATTATAAAGGTAGTATAGTATTTTATACATATATTAAATACATTTCTTAATCTATGTGAAGAATCCTTAAACGACAATTATTTAGGAGCAGAGGGAGTATATTTGATTGAATATGCAATTCCATCCTTATAGAATAAGTACTTGTAGAAGTTTTTCTAGTTTTGTAATTTAGCTACATTGTGAAATTTTTTATGAACTACTTGGTATCAATTAATTGGTTGCAAAATAATTAAATTTATTTGATAGGCCTTGTACTGAATTATAGCAAAAGAAAAAGAAACATTTTGAACGGCCGCAACACAAAAGTGAAATTTTAGGAAAAATGAATGACTTGTGAACATAGGGAAAATGAATAACACAAAGGATTTGCTTTTGTGTTATAGAAAGACTTGCTTTTGTTTTGTTGAAGTCATTGTTTATTGACAAATACAGCTACTATCACCATGTGATCAAGACAATATTATTGAGATTGTTGACATCCACATGGGATTCAATATTTATTGATCTCTTCCCTACAATAATTCACTATTTTATTCACATTGGATGCTTTTTTGTCTTATTTATTTATTTTTTTGGACATGGAGGTGAGGGGATTAACCCCTACAACCTCTAAATGGAGAGGACCTCGTGGCTGATATGTATGTTAATATATTTACTTGCATATTATTTTCATAACAACAATACCTACAACCTTCTAAACACTTCAACCAGCATCTTCTATTCATCTTCGATCTTGTCAATGGCGGAAGCATTTGGTATTGCACAGGAAATCGTAACAAAGCTGGGCTCGATTGCCGAATGGTGGGATTTCAACGACGAGATTGACAAACTCAAAGGGCAGTTTCTTCCATTAAGGCTGTGCTGCTTGATGCAGAGGATCGGTCCATGCAGAACGATCAAATCAAAGTTTGGCTTGGAATGCTGAAGGAAGTAATTTATGATGCAGATGACTTGTTAGATGAGGTCTCAACAGACGCATCGCTGCAGGAAGTGATGAATGGCAATAGTATGGCAAAGAAGGCACGCTGTTTCTTTTCGAGTTCAAATCAGCTTGCTTATGGTCGTGAAATATCTAATCAGATTAAGGCTGTCAGAAATAGATTAGATGAGATTGCTAGTTATAGGAGCTTTCACTTGGAGGAGCGTTTTGGGGAGAGAGTTATTAATGCTAAGGGCAGGGAAACGCACTCATCTCCCCCTGAAGTAGTCATTGGGAGAGAAAAGGATAAGGAAGCAATTGTACAACTTTTATTGTCCTCCAGCAGTGAAGAGAATGTGTCAGTTATTCCAATAGTTGGAATCGGAGGATTGGGCAAGACAACATTAGCTCAACTTGTATACAACGATGAGGAAGTAAGAAAGCATTTCGAGCTAAGAGAATGGGCCTGCATTTCTGATGATTTTGATGCAAAGTTAATTGTTGAAAAGCTTCTATATCCAGAAGGTAGAAACAGTGAGATGGTTGAAAGATCTCCTTCACAAAAAAATTAACGGAAAGAAGTATTTATTGGTGTTGGATGATGTATGGAGTGATGACTTCGAAAAATGGTGTGGGTTAAAGAATTTGCTAGTGGGTGGTGCATGAGGAAGTAAGATACTAATAACCACACGGCTCAGAAATGTTGCTGAGATGACGCGCGCTGTTGACATATATGAATTAAAAGGATTGTCCAATATGGAGTCTTGTTCATTGTTCAAACGAATAGCATTTAAACCAAGGCAAGTGGTAACTCGAAGCCATGAAAGTATAGGAAAGGAGATTGTGGCGAAATGTTTAGGGGTTCCTTTAGCAATAAGAACAATGGGAGATTTGTTGTATTATAAAGCTTCAGAGTCTGAGTGGCTGTCTTTCAAAAACAAAGAACTCTCAAAAATTGAGCAGAAAGGAAGTGGTATTTTACCCACTCTGAAGTTGAGTTACAGCCATCTGCCCTCGCATTTGAAGCAATGCTTTGCTTACTGTGCATTGTTTCCCAAAGACTACGTAATTAAGGTGGAAATGTTAATACAACTTTGGATTGGGCAAGGGTATGTGAAGTCATCAGATCCAAATGAGTCTCTTGAAGAAATTGGTGTTCAATATTTCACTGATCTTCATTGGGGGTCTTTCTTCCAAGAAGTTGAGAAGGATGATTTGGGGAACTACACAACTTGTAAAATGCATGATTTGATGCATGATCTTGCTACGTTGGTTGCTGAAGAGGAGTGTGTCTCATCGTCCAATTCTGAGGTGGGAATTAGTAATGCAAAGACCAGGCACGGGTTATTTGATTTTGGTTGGTACTCAGAATGTGCAGTCTCACCTTCACTGTTTAAGGTAAAGAAGTTACGGACACTCCTTGTGTTAAAAGCTGGATATGAATACACTACCAAATCAGATATCAAAGAAGAAGAATGTGGTGAAATGATTTCTAATTTGAGATGTTTAAGGGCGTTCGGTCTACCTAACTCAGGAATTAGGAGTCTGCCAAGTTCAATTGATAAATTGAAGCATCTATGATATTTGGATCTTTCTGGAAGTAGGGACATGAAGACACTACCAAATTCAATCACCAAACTGCAAAACTTACAACTGTTGAAATTAAATAGATGTCGAATGCTTATGAAATTGCCAAGAGATATGAAAAAGTTGGTAAATCTTACGCATCTTGAGAATAAGGGGTGTGACGATTTGAGTCATATGCCACGTGGGATTGGACAATTGAATTCGCTGGAGATATTATCTGAATTTGTGGTGGCCGAGGATAGTGAGGTTTCAGAGCCAGGGGCTGGAGTCAGCGAGCTACATGGGTTGAACAAGTTGAGAGGATCGCTCAGAATCAGAAATTTGGGAAGAGTGAAAAATGGTGGAATTGAATGTAAGGCGGCGAATTTGAAGGAGAAGCAACATCTTCAATGTTTGAAGTTGCAGTGGGAAGATCCCTATTATTTAAGAGAAGGTGGAAGAGAAGTGGAACATGAAGAAATGGCATTGGAAGCACTAGAGCCTCACCACTATTTGAAACGGCTATATGTGGAAGATTACAACGGAGTGAAGTCACCAAGCTGGTTTTCGTCTCTCACAAATTTGGTGGACATTAATTTCGACAAGTGTTGTAACATAAAGTGCGTTCCACTTTCACATCAGCTCCCTTTTCTTAAGAAATTGAGAATTCATTATTTAGAAAATCTGGAATATATAGATACAGATATAAGAGGTGACAGTGACAGTGAGGGTGAGGGTGGAACATCTTTATTATTTCCTTCTCTCAAACTAATTGAATTGTCGGACTGCCCTAATCTGAAGGGATGGAATAAGGTTGAAAAGCTTCAATTTCCTTGTATTTCATATTTGTCAATCGCCAATTGCCCTAATTTTACTCTGATGCCACCTTGTCCGTCTCTTAAACAATTATCCTATTCAAGTTCCACTGCCAAATCACTTGAGCAAATTCTAGAAACAGCAATTGTGGCATCGGAATCCACCTCTTCTTCTTCTTCCTCCACATCTCAATTGGAGCATCTTAATATTGAATACATTGAAGATTTGGAATTTGTGCCCAAGGTCTTGCTCTCCAACATCACTTCCCTTCAAAATCTAAAAATTGACAGCTGCTGGGGAATAACAACTCTGTCCCGTGATGACGAAGACGATGCAACGCAATGGCAAGGCCTTAAAAGCCTCCGCTCTCTGGAATTAACTTCCCTTCAAAACTTATTGTCTCTCCCCGTGGGGCTTCAGTATCTTACCTCCCTGCGCAGACTCAACATGGAGTACTGTCCAAAATTGATGTCTTTACCAGATTGCATGCGCAACCTCTCTTCCTTACAAGATCTCTTTATCCTCGATTGTCCAAAGCTATCAAGAAGGTGCAACAACGATACGGCTGAAGATTGGCCTAAGATTACTCACATCCCTGATATTATGATAGATCTTAAAGATATTCAGAGGAATGGCCGCTATCTGCTCTGATTACAACCATACCCTCAGCTGTTTTCTCTGATAGGTAAGTGCGTCTCTTCTTCGATCTTTGAATGAAAGATATATGTATATATTGGTGTTGGTTCTTCGTTAATTTAGCTTGTACTTGGTAATTTAGCTTGGGTTCTCTCTGTAATTTCAAAATTCAACAATATTGGTATGTATGTTATTCACTTGTGCTTACATTTTTACCAGAAAGACTGCAAATTTAAGTTTGACATAAAAACTTCATCAAAATCATGCATTTCTTTAGGATAACTGTTATAGGTTGTATTATATAGATGTTGACATCTCAAACTATTTGCCATCACTTTTATAATATAGAAGTTGAAAATATACTCGTATACTCTTTTGCATTTCAGAACCTTAATTATTTCTTATGATCGATGATAAGTGGAGAGTGGAGTCCATTTGAAGCTTATCACAGTTTAGGTTTTATTGAGTAAGAAGCTTATCTGTTATCCATTAGAATTGTTAAGTAATGATAATTAGAGACACTGTTTTTCTGTTTGATATTTGACATGAGCAGTATCTCCTCTGATTTCTTAGGCTTCATGTGCTTATGCGAACTGTGTTGAAATCTTTGCTAAATAATCTCAAGGGAAAATTACAGTCTAATGATGGGAAACACACAAGCATATTATTTATCATGTAAATAATTGATAACTTCCTAGCATACATTACTGATCCATGTGAAAATTCTGTAGTGACCGAAGCAATTATTGTCAGAAGATATGAAAGTCGTCGAAGTGAGGAACGCAGAGATACCACAAGCACCACTACCGCCATGATCAAAAGCACCATCACAAGAAGAAGAAGAAGATGACAACAATAAGATACGAGTGCTGCTGCTGCTGATGATGATGAGACATAACTACGCTACAACATTCCTTATTAGCTATGATGCACGGAAACGGATACGCGGAAACGGATACGGGGAAACGACATTTCATAAAAAGATAGGAAACGGAAACGTCGGGGAAACGCGTAAATATTAAAAATATAGGGGTATATATATAAATATACAAAATTTATTATATAATAAATTTTATATATTTATATGTATAAAAAATAAAATAAATAAAATAAATATTAGTAATATTTAAATTAGGTTCAATATTC
>CATIWK010579011.1:0-16329 GCA_949634005.1 Mallotus japonicus
TTATCAATGAAATATAGATATTTATTTTCTTGTTCTATATGTTTGTTATTTTATTATTTATTTATATCGTATAATGTTATGAATGAAAATTAATTATAAAAATTTAAAACTAAAAGTAGTGATATAATAAATTTAAAATATTTTTGCAAATATTAAAAATATTAAATTTAAATTTATATATAAATTTTTAACGACTGTGTTACCGTTGCAATTATTAAATTGATATTGGTCACAAATTGTAAATATTTAAACATATACTTTTCATCTAGCGAAAGTAATGTGGTAGCAATTAATTTAAAAATCCAGTCGCTATTAATAAGAATTAGCGACCTATAATATATACCTTCGCAACATGTTTTTGCGACCTCTTGAATTTTTAGGTCGCAAAAAGCTTTTAGCGGCTAAGCCATTTGCGACCTCACGCGGCAGGAATTTTTTAGTCGCAAATATTTTTTTGCGACCTCTTTTAACATTTTTGCGACTGAAAATTCTCTTCACTAATAGCCATTTTTCTTGTAGTGAAAAGTACCTTTTTGATTCTTTGGAAATAAATTTTGAGGTTGGAGAGGTGACTGAAATTGGGGACAGCTTGCAGCAATAATGAAGTGGCATGAAAAAGGGAGTCCGATGAGCTGCGGATCTGCAGCAAATGATGGATGTTGTCCTATGGCCTGCTGAACGTCGACGGCATCGGCTTCCCCAAGCAACGGTGACAAGCTACTGTGTGCGGTGAGGCAGCAGCCTCGTGGTCTGCTCCTTCCTGACGGATGACTGGCGGTGGTGGAGTTCAGCTGGTGGAGCGACAACAAGGCAGCAGCTTCTGGTGGTGATGGTCGTTGGTGAACGGTGGGCAGTAGTGGGTTGTCCGGAAGAAGGAAAAGTAAAGCAACAGTGAGAAGAAAGAAAAAGAAAAAGAAAAAAAAATTAATGGGCCACGTTTTGCCTTTGTGCATCTGATGGTATAAATTCAAGTGGCTTGCAACATTTAAAAAATAATAATGGGCCATGTTTTGGCTTTGTGCATTTGATATATATATATATATATATATATATATATATATATTGGTCAATGTGCACCTGATGATATAAATTTATATGGCTTGCAACATTTTAATGCCTTGTAATTTTTTTTTTTTAAATAATAAAAAAATAAAAAAATTCGGAAAAAATATTTTAAGCTAGATGAATATTTATGGGCCTTTATTTTACATGTAAATTAGCTTTGGTTTGCCCAAACTAATTACATGCGGGGGCATTGTTTGTGCCATAATTGAAATTTTTGGCTGAAATATTAAAGCCCATTAAATTAATGACCCAATTTGATTTTGAAGCCCAAAATAAATGAAAAGCCCAGCCATACAGCTTAATGACTAAGGCAGAAGAAGATTCTGGAAGATGGGACTGACTACAGCTTGGTGACAAAGCAAGACAATTCCAGAAACAGCAGGTGGCTTAGGGAAAAAGAGCGTCACATGAGTTCTAAAGATTTATGTGAATTTAATCTCCAAAACAGAAGACTCTTAAGCTACTGGAGAACTAAATTGTGGAAAAATAACCTACAAATGCCTATAAAAGCAAGAATATCCGACATTTACAAACCAATCATCAACACAACTCAATCAACAATCATCATCAGCTTAGCAAATTTTATTCAGGCATTCTTTAGTAGCTTTTAAATTAGTTTATAGCAAATACTTTTTTATTAATTTCAAAGCAAATTGTCTTTTAGCTTTTACTAATTTTCAGTCAATACAATTTCTTTTTACTATTCAAAAACTCAAATCATCATTAAATATTTATTTAATCTGCTTGAAATCCAAATAAATTGTGATAAAGGCACTTAGGAACCCATTTTATGTCTTAAGAAGTCAGTTCAAATTTTGAGGACTCGCTCCTCCTACACGCTCGCAAATTCTCAAAACTAAAAAAATAGCCAACATAAGGTAAATGAAAAGAGTTTAACGATTGCCTAACAGTCTGATAATTTGGATGACCTAGTCTAGTATGCCAATCCTCTAGGCTTGTAAGGTATGCCACTGCATGTGATTGTTGATACTGTGGAAAAAGTGCCTTGAAGCTTGTATAGTCCAAGCTCAGTTGTTCTTTGGAGCACCGTCCTCTTTGTCACCTAATCTTTCACAAGACAATGGTCATCATGGAATTCAAAAAAACATTTGTTATCTTTTCAAAGTTTGTTGACAGAAAGTAAGGGTTTGGTAAGACCTGAAACATTAAGAACATTATGCAATTGAAGGGACTTTGATTTAGAAGGAAGATAATTACTACCAACATTTGAAATTTGCAACCTGTAGCCATTACCAATAAGTAATTGAGCATTACCTTTGTATTCATCAAAGATGTAAAAGGCAGAGAGATCCGATGTAACATGGTGTGTAGCACCAGTATCTGGATACCAGGAGTAAGCTTGTTCGGATGGGGAAGAAGACAGGATGCCTTGCTACTGGAAAGAAGGGAGCTCAGTAAAAAAAGCCTGACAATAAGGAGCGGACTCTGAGGAAGGTAAAAATGGGCTAGCAGGTCTAGGTCGATTATGCAAGACAAAGAATGCATCAAAACGGTGTCGACAGTCCAGGGCTGTATGATTCGTGAATCCACAGATTTGACAGGCAGGAGAGGAGAACCCCAGCGTCCACTACACAATATTGGCTGGAGAATCCCGATTAATGTGAAAAGACGAGCAAGGTGAAAAGGAGAATCCCGATTATTATGAAAAGGTGAGCAAGGTGGAGGATGAACTGATTGTGACTGATGCTACACAATATTGGCTACCGTAAGTGATGGCTTCTATGATTTGAGCAAGAGTTCCTAAGCTACAAGTTGTCTGTAAAGCTCATTAAAGGTGACAGGTTCAGAGCGCTATTGAAGAGCCCCAATGATGCCATTGTAGTTTGCCCTAAGTTTGCGAAAAATGATGGCGTTGAACTCTGATGGTGAGATTAGCTGACCTGCTAGAGCCAACGAATCAGATATGGCCTTTGCTTGATATAAGTATTGAGAAACAATTTTGTTGTCTTTGGAGAGGTTATGCAATTTGATGTGCAATTGGGTGTTTTGAGCATAACTGATGACACCGTAGGCAGTGGACAAGGCTCGCCAAACCTCGGCAGAAGAGGCGAGTCTAATGAGTTGAGGATAAACCTCTTCGGTGATGGAGGAGGGAAGCCAGGAGAAGAGCAATTGATCTTTATAAAACCAGGCTGTGTAGTCCGAGTTAATGGAAGGTTGATTGGTGGATGAATCAATTATTTCTCTAGGACGAGGAGGTTCGGTGCCATTTATGATTCCATGAAGGTTTTAATAGTTAAGTAAAGGAGTGAATTGAAGCTTCCAAGGAATGTAATATTTGGATGTGAGTTTAATAAAGAAGGTTTGTTGGATATGAGTAGGTGTAGTTGAAGAAATTGGAGAAGGACCAGGAGGAATGGTATTTGTGACAGTCATGGATGTTGAGGAAGAAAGTAAAGAAGAAGAAGTGGAGGAAGTGGAGGTCGTCTTTGGTAACCTTGTGGACTTAGGCTCTAATACAAAGTCAATAGTTATGGGAGAATGAATCTTTTCTATATTGAATATCAAAGTGTTGCAAAAGTATTTATACATACAAGAATATAACTAAGTGATAAACACTAATAACAACACACTAACTGAATGAGAATACTATTGTATCTCTGACATCATCAACTGTGCTAATTCACAATTAATTAGTATGTTGATAATCACCGATTAGTGATAATGGTCAAAGAATCTGATATGTACATCTAAGCTTTGTTTAAGACATGTAATTGTTGCAATAGCCTACTATATGTTACTAATAGATATATTTTTTTTTATTAAACACCATTAACAAGCTCTACAAAATTTCAAGGTAGATTTTTGTCTCATAATTAACGATGCACCAAAATATAAATAGAGAAAAAAAATTCACCAAAAAAATTAAATAGTTAAATAATAAAAACTTCTTTTAAAACATATTTTTTTTTCAGTTACTGAAACGATAGAGTGGTGAAATTCACCTACTACATAAAAAAAAATTTGCAATTCTTTAGAGATAACTATACATTTTTTTACTAGAAAAATACGCCAATAATTAAATTTCTTTTTACTTGAGAAAATACACCAATGATTAAGCAATGACAAAATAATTAGTGAATAACTAATATCATTCTCGACTCTTCTAACCTCCATCTATAGATTAGAGGGGAATTTTTCCCTTTCTATATATATACTAGAAATTATCGATTTAGCAATGGATTTCTGCAGTGGCCTGCAGGCTTTGCTGTGCCTGTGATTGAAGAAATAGGGTTTTGAAGGAAAAAAGGGATTTGACGCTTAAATAAATTTAAAATTGACCTTTTTTTTGTTGAGGTATGGATGTGATATATGAAATGGTATAATTTTTTCCTAGTGAACTGAGTTGTGACTTGCCTACCAATCTCAATTTTTATGCCGCTGGTTGTTATAGTTTTACTGCAACTTGTTACCATGGACTATTTTGGTTATGGTTTTATTTGCTTATGTTGCTAGCAATACGATTATGAAGTTGGTTTTATTTGCTATGTATTTTAATTATTATTTGAGGCTTATGTTGAATGTTTTCTCTTTGTACTTCTCGTAAGCACCATCATGCTCTGTTTTTGTGCTTTGTACGTAGTTCAGGTTCCATGTATTTAAGCTAGGAGACATATTAATAAAGTTCCATGTTATTGTTTTGAAAATCAGCAATGATATTGCAGAATAAATTAATGTTGGACAATCAATCATGTTACCCAGTAGTTCATTATATTCAAATTTGCATTTTTATCTCTAATTTTTTTAATGATTAGTTTTCTTTGTAGAAGGTTAGAAAATAAATTTTCTCTTATTCTTGTGATTCTTGATACTAATAATTTTTTTTTTGCATGCAGTATTCGTCAATGGAAAATTTTACAAGACTCGATGCTTGCAACATTAGATAATTTCTCTTTCTCAGGTCTTAATATTTTAGAGTGAAACTTAGATTTTTTTTTTTAATCCTAGTTGTCTTTTAGGCATTGTACTCTTTTTCTATATGAATGTTGTATTTAATTTTTATTTGAAAAATTTTTCTTATTTGTACTCATTTATTAATACTATGTAAAATTATTTTATTCTTTATACAATTATTTTTCATAAATAAATTCTTACAAATTGTTGTAATTTGGGTTGTTAATATTATTGAATAATATTTTAATTCAAATTTATTTAAACAAATTGTTCATTAGGAAATTACAAATATTTAAAAAAGAAATTTGAAATTAGAAAATGAATAAAAATTTGTTTTCAAATTAGAAACAGATTACAAAAATCTGTTTCTAAAGTAGAGTCGGATTACCAAAATCCGTTTCTAAATTAGAAACGGATTCCCAAAATCCGTTTCTAAATTGGATGCATAAATTTTGTTGTTCTCTTAAAATTAGAAAGGGAATACAATATTCTATTTCTAATTTAGAAACGGAACATTGTGTTCCGTTTCTAAATTAGAAACAGAAACATTTTGTTTCTAATTCAAAAACAGACAATTTATGTTACAATTCTGTTTCTAATTAGAAACGAAATTTAAATTGCGTTGCTCACCTGATTTGCAACGAGCAATATAGCAACAGTAAAATTCCGTTTCTAAATCCATTTATGAAGTAATTAGAAACGGTTTTTTCAATATTAGAAATGGAAAAATCTATTTCTAAACTGCATTTTTCTTGTGGTGTATGACATTGACTTTTATTATGTATACATAGCAATAATTACTTTTTGGTATATATAAATTTTATAAATTTTTATAAAATTTATTTCATAAATCTAAATTTTATACGTTGGTTATAAAAAATTATTTTCAATTTCATTTCATTGATTATAACTAATTTAAATTCTATTGAATTTGATAAAATTTTTAAATGAATTTCACACTATTATATTTTATTAAATGATAGAAATATTCTTAATTTGCATATTTTATTTTTCTTTATTTTCTCTTTTTATTCTTTGGACATTTTTAAAGAATTAAAATTTTTTATTAAATTTTAAATTTATTCAAAACACAATTCTCACTCTATTAAAAATATACACAATATTCATTTCATTCTAAATAAATTTTATTTATATTTGTTGGAATTTGTTGGCAAATAAAGTAAATTTTTTAATAAATTTGGACCAAACATGCCTGAAAAACAACGTTTTTCCGAGTCCTTTACTTTGAAGAAATTAGTATGCGTTTCTAAAAAAAATTAAATATTTTCTTTGTTTAATTGTGTTACACGATTCATTCAGCCATTGTGGTTTATTAATGAATAACATATTTGATTAAGGACATGTTTGTTTGGCCAAAAATCAAGTCAGGAATGGGAATGGAAATGGCTCATTCCCATTGTTGTTGTTTGTTTGAAAAAAAGGCTCACCAGGAATGGGAATCCATTCCCCCAAGAATGGGAATGGCCCATTCCCCCTCAGACCCTCGGTAATCAAATTTGATTCCATGGTTTAAAAAAAAAAGAACGCGCTCTCCTTTATCTTCTTCGTGATTAACCCTAACTCCACTTACATATTAGCGCTCGATCGTCAATCTCCTCTGCTTTCTACTCTCTGCTCTCTGTTCTCGATCAATACACACTCTCTACTTTGCTCTCGATCAACACACGCTCTCTGCTCTGCTATCTGCTCTCTGCAATCTCCTCTATAGCAATTTCTAGTAATCACTATAATCTTGCCAATAACTTCTCTTTCTCAAGTCGTTTTTTATTTTTGCTTGCTGATATTCGATGCTTGCTAGTTTTTTTTATTTCAATTTGCAGCTGTTGTTGGGTTTGTTATTAGGTATTATTCCAAATTCGATTTTCATGACTTGTACTGAAAAGTTAACTTTTAAATGTAGACACTACAAGAAATTTGATCTATAACAGGAGGAAATCCCATCACTAAATGTAGGAAAACTGTCATTAAAACTCTTTAATGACAGTAAAATGCCCGTCACGGCCCCCTGTAATTACCTCTAGAGTTAAAGGTAATTAATGACGGGAAATGGTTCTCCTCGTTAAATGTAATAGTGATGATATTTTAACCGTCATTAAAATGTATATTTAACGATGAAGTTTCCCATCACTATAGTATCATGGCTCCGACATTAAAGAGATATTTAGTGATGAAATGTCCCCTCATTATTTCAATTTTTCCTCTCAATAAATGGTACTTTAATAATGAATTTTTCTATAATAATAATACAATTTTCCCGTCACTAAAAATAATTTATTGACCAAATTGGCCATATATATATATATATATCATGAGCTCTATAGATACATGGGTGTCAAAATATGAAATATTGTCAAAGGTTCATCATAAACTTTCTATTGCCCAGTATTAATAAAGTTTCACATACAAGGATGATATGCTATCAGTCAACAACCAAAAAAAAAAATGCTAAGTTAGTCAATATTTTCATTGTCATTTTTTTTTTGTCACAAGCAACCTACAAAAAATAAAACAAAATGTATATATTAGCCTTTAAGATTAATAAGAAATAATAAAAACAAAAATTAAAATAATAATGAAAATATAGCAAGTTATTGAATTTATCTATATAATTGACAAAATATTAATAAAAATATATTATTAATAACTGCTAAGAGAAGACATACATGCATAAACACTTGCAGAAATGTAGACAGTAGAAGACGGTTTCAGTTATATTTATCTTTAATTCATTCAAATCTTAACTTCCTTCAAAATGAGATGGGATTCCGAGAACATTTATCTCTAGTATAATCCGAGATTTTGACAAGACAACCACCCTTAATCATCCATGATATGATGTCCAGCATATCTATTTCTGTCAATATGAAAGAACAGAATCCTATATGTAGACTATATGAAAATTGCTTTGGCAAATATGTTTTCCCCAAAACATCTTGATAGACATTATAGAAGAAACAACATCTAGCGCACAAGCAAAATTGACCAACTCTACTTGTAAAAACAGCAGTTATTTTCTTTTATACATGCAGGTTGTCACACCCCGTCTCACGTAGCCAAAGGTGGATTTTTAGTATCTTATCTCATCTCACATAGCCCGAGATGAACACTAAAACCAACCATTCCACAAACCACTTGGCTAAAACAAAAAATATATATATATCATACTTATAAATACATTTGATAATAAAATACAAGACGCGATCTTGGAAAAGATTTGATATTATTCAAATATTAAGATTAAAAAAAATAAGAAGATATTATTATTATTATTGTAAAAGTTTTGATAACTGCTAGGAATTAAATGAGTTAACCACTCAACAACAACCAAACAACAACTCGACATCAACAACATATCACCAACCCAAATTAATTGCCAGTAATTATATGAAATAAGTGAATAAGATAAATTGAATATTCCAAGAAATCACCTTTTTAAAATCTAGTTATATTGACATTTGAACACTGGAAATATGGTCATAAACATCATTAAAATAATAAGAAATATGTTTCCAAATAGTTGTTTTACATAAAGTTTAGCCACCAATATTCAACTACAAAACATGATCTTTTACATTACTTATAGAAACACATTTTAAGAATAAAGTGCGATGCTTCTATACAAGGATGTTGTTGGCCAACCTTACTACCAACTTCTATCTATTCTTACACAATGTAGACAACCCTTTAACAAGCCCTGCTATCTGAAAGGATTTTGAAAACATAGAAAAATGAGTACATAAATACTCAGTGAATAGATATTACAAGCATAAAACAATTTATGTTAATTAAACATAATAAACACCTTAAATCCAAAATACTAAAGTATTCATAACCAAATTACAATTCATTTAAAACATCAAATCCAATCTTCTTTCAAACATATTCAAAGCTTAATCAATTAAAACACGTGCCTTTGCAAACATGAATACATCCTTTCAATCAAAATATCATTCACTTAAAACATTAATTCAATACTTGCTTTTAAACTTGTGTAAACTCAGCCAAGTGAAACACATGCTTTTATAATATCGACATAAACTTCCATGTGTATTAACCAATCCTGTATCAAAACTTCATAACCCGGCCATAATGTACAGGCCATCACAAACTCACTCTCTAGGCACACTTGATGGCTAACCCTTCGACTACATTAGCACGGAACGGCCTTTCTCCCTTCACCGTCCTACAATCAAGTGCCCTGTTGTCTATTGCACAATAGCAACCATCACAATTTCAAATGTGCATATAACACCTCAGCACATTCACAATCTCACATAGGGAGGTAATACACGAAACCAAATACTTTATTCATCAAATGAATAATCAAAATAATTCCATCACATTTATAATTCAATAGAGTATTCAAGATCAAATCACTTCTCATCATAGTTCAAAGGAATAAAATCAAGCTGATTGTAATCTTGTTTAAATCATTAAGTATCCAAAATAATTTCAAATCATATTACCCAAATAAAACATAGAGTAGTAACACACTTCGCTTGTGAACTTGAAACCATAATTGTTTCAAAGCTTGTATAATAAACTAGCAATTCATGAGGTAAATAAGTTGAACTCAAACAATCTCAGTACAATAATTTAAAGTCTATAAAATAACATTAAAAACTCATTCCATTGCTGAAATAAAGAAAATTTAAGGGCTTGAACATCTACTCACCAAAATAGTCTACAAACACACAAAATCAATTCACCGAATTGATTAGTTTGCACCTCCACTTTTCTTGTCTTTTCTAGCACCGAAAGCATGAAATTTATTTATAAACAATCAAAATAAAAATCCCATGTACTGATCTAATCATGCAGTCCCCAAACTATATTCAAAATATGCCAATTAATTTAATTCTACAAATCAGCTCCATTTATTCTAAAAATGTTATTTCCATGCTGAAATTAGAAAATTTTCTATGACCTACATAGAAGGAATTTTAACCTCAAATTTTAAAGAGACTCATATCTATATGTCTAGTATCTTTAATAAAAATTTTGCTTCCATTCAATAACCACAAATAAAATTATAAAAGTCGCATTACAAGTAGCTTAATTACTAAGACAAATTGAGCAATAAAAAGTATAGGTCTGTTATATCACTATTCAGGTATAATTAGCTCTTGATCAAAACTAAAAAGTTTTAGATAGTTCTTTCAAGTTTTCTTAGAATAAAAAAAAACTCAATTTAGAGTTTCCTATCTCAAGATATGCCAAAAGTATCTAGACTAGTTTTAACTCGCAAACTCTGTAAACCTGGTTCACATAATCAAAAGGGCTGCTTTCAGAGCTAACTTTGAAAAATTGCTGGGACTTATAGAAAAGGTATTTTGAGCTAAAATTTTAATCAGTCTTAGATTTATATGTCTGTAATATTCTGTAAAAATTTCACATCACTTGGAGAACTACAAAAATAATTATAGATAATGAATTACAATCAGCTCAAAGAAACTGACAGACTAAGCAATAAAATATTTTATTTTATTAACCTAACATAGAGACTGAATCAGATCAAGCTCAAAGAGTACAAGTTTTAGATAACTATTTATAGTTTTTATATCATCAAATAAAACTCAATTTGGAGCTTTATAACTCAAGATATGATCAAATTACAGAGACTGATAAACTAGAATTATCAAACTCGAATGTTGCAACTCATGAACCCTAGATTAAATCAATCAAAACACTTAAATTTACTTACCAATTCAATCAATAAAGCCTTAGGAAAGATGATTAATGGCCTGAAATTGCTTTAGACATCTTGATTCAGCTTGAAAAAGATCAGCTCCCTTGAAGAATCAAGTAGTTTCTGGCTCTCCCCTCTTTTTTTTCTCTAAGTGTTTTTTTTTAATCAAATGTGGCTGCCAATAAATGCCACGAATTGAAGATAATAACAGCCACATTTTGATAAGTCAACCTTTAAAATATCCATTTATGACCTTAATGAAGTGTTTAAACTTCCTTTAAATCCTTAAGCTTCCAATTGTGCATTCTAGGGCGGCTATTGTTTCTATTGAGTCATTTCCTCTATAACTATATCTATATATACTAACCTATACTCAAATTAAATCAATATATTGTATGTAAATGTATTGCATAATGAATGCTAATGTACCTATAGTTAGGGTACAGGTGTTACACAGGTTCTCTGGAAAGTTAACTGAAAAACATAATAGATGGCCATATTTTACAAAAAATTAAAAAGGATCAAGTATATGAAAATCACTGACCTCTACACATCTTCGGAGAGCAAAATCCAATCCCCATCCGTGCACCAAATCATTCTACAAGAAAATAATTAAAGCATTCTCTTATTGAACTACTAAAAAGAAAACATGTGTAAAGAGATTACATGTGCGGATTGATGGTAGTTGCTTTTATCCCATCTTAACCTTATGTACACATTGCACTTAATGAAGAAGTTTGAGAACAAACTATTACATAATTTATTTTTAAAAGAGATGAAGTTAGCTTTATACTAAAATTTCTGAGATTTTCTTAACATTAATCTGTAGAACCATGAAAGATAACTATAAATGACCTAGCCACACAATTTTAGAATATAACATATCTGAAGCATATGCCACACACAACACCAAGCCTTGAGGGAAAACACAGGGGCCATGATTTCTACAAAGCTGAATGGAGACAATAAACAATTAGAACACATTATTGTGTTTGTGTACAGATAAACAGATATACATGAGTTGTGTGTGCCCACACATACATAGAGGAAGGGAGAAATTAAAAGAGAACGACAGAGAGAAGACATACACAGTACATGGAGGCAAAAGTGGGTCTCTACACCAACCTGGTTTCTCCTTTGTAATCCTGTTCAATCCAAAAATACAACAAAATTTTAGAAGGTAAGGGGAGTGATGTTAAAAGATATTAAGAAACCTCGTCCAATTAGTTCTGTGAAACAGAGAAGAGAATCTACTTGTGAGCTTCTCTGTCACCTTTCCTCTTTGTCATCCCCTGTTCAGTTGGGTTCAAGACCTGGTTGGGAGATCTCTAGACCATGTTTTTTAACCAACTCAATATACCTGGTCAAACGCAAAGACAAGTTGAAGCAAGACAAAAAACAATTTTATTCAACAAGGAATTAGTGGCAAGTTAGAAGCTACTTGTCTGCATTAAAAATATTAACACTTAACTATTTCCTCCTCAAACGATATTATATTTGATCTTACCTAGCTATATGTAAAATTTAGCAGTTATATGAGAGATCTTAAGTGAGTCTTAGAACACAAGACAGGAAGGTAAGCTTTATTTTTCTAAAATGGAGAGTTGCTAGTGACCAGTGAGAGGTATCTGCCAAAGCAAGCAAAAAGGTTTGGCATTCTCAAACTCAATTAGAGTGGTAGGTGAGGGAACTTCAATTTCACTCCAAATACCTTTTTTTCCCTTTAAAGAACATTACTATCACCAACCAAAACAAAATTGGAAAAAAAAAAATTCTCACATAATAAACGAATGCTTTTATGATTCTGACTTTATTGTTGTACCAAAAATCATACTATAAAGTTATTGTATAATTTAGGTAATAATGATAATTTTCAGGTGAATCTATATTGCAACGTACTTCTGGAATTCATTACAAGTGCACTTAACCCAATAAAAATATTAGTAAATAACTTCAATTAAGATAAAAATATGTAAATACACACTTCAATAAGCAACTACCCATATCAATATAGTTTCAAGTCACCTTCATCATTTTGCATTCTTTTTGGAACTCCAGTTAATCATGAGCATAGAACATTGAAATCAGTACTAAAAAGTAAATTTGAAGAGTGTTGAATAACAGATAAAGGGAAACATGTATGATATTAACATTTTCAATTTTTATTAGATGACATTGCATTATTAGTAATTGTATATATCCACAACATCTTTGATGCTAACATTAATCATTTTAACTTTTTATTAATTGAAAATGCTAACCTAAAAGATAATTGAATGGACCATCCTACACAAACAGTCATCATAGGATGCTTTAGTCATTCCTTCTATCATGCAAGAAACAAATTTAATTTCATATGCTACATAAAAACAAAAAGCCATGAGTATATGATAGATAGTCATGCAAACAGATCAATATGAAGGATTTGACGTGATAATACAAAATCAGATCAATTTAACAGGCTATTGATCTGCCGCCTTCATCTTGTAGCTCTTTTTATTAGTTGTTAGCAATCAGGGGTTTTTCTTTTCATATATAGTTCAGCTATGTTATCCTTATAAAAATTAATTATCAACTACAAACTTACTAAATAATTCACTAGATCAAACCATTTGATGCAGTAGTAAACTTTTACTATAGAATAATTGCTGATGGTTCACTTCACTAACCAATTAATGGTCATCAACTAGTAGCTAGTATAGCAATTACTACAAGCCATCAGCCAAAGCTAATAACTAAAAGTAATGGTATAAATATAAATTCTAAAATCATTTTTCTTTATAAAAATCGTTCAACATGATAATTGGTAGCTGGCACAAACAATAATGACGAAAATGATAAAAATGTCATGCAGCAAAATGAAATTCCAAAACTGATACAGAACAGTAAAGGTATTAGCTGAAAGAAATTCAAATCAAAACATGATTACAAGAACTACCATCACTAAACAAGGACCAAATACTAGCATTTTAATTTATTTCATAATAGGGATCCTCACCATTTCATAAGTTTCATCCAAAATTATGGCCCCTGTTACAGGAACCCGAACCTTATAAGAAGTGAAGTCCTTAAAAATGTCATCTATGTGCGCGACGTAGGGTCTCAAAACATCACAACTATTAAACACTGCAACCTATTAAGGAAACAACATAACATAACAAAATACAAACCACAAAAGATAAAAACTCATAAACATAGAGGATATATTGCACACGCAAAATGTAGCTTACTATCTTATGAGTATGGTAAGTGTTAGTGCAATAATACCATAAACACAAAAAGAATCTCGAACATGGTGCTATTTATTACATCTACATTTATCATTCGAGGAAGTTCATAGCAATGACCTTTTCAACTTAAAGAAAACAAAGGGCATTTTGAAGTCATTAAAAAAATTTTTGCAAGAATTGCAGTCAAATGAATTCTTGCAAATGAAATTATAACATTATTACAAATAACATGTTCAAAACAGATTTAGATCATCAAGCCTATGTTAAATCACCAAACATGACTCAATTACAGGTGTCAATTAATTAAACTCTAGATTAGAGAAACAAATAAGCTAATATTAGAAACATATAAGCTAACATCAGAAACAAATAAGCTATCTATTATAAATCAATTAATAAAACTCTAGATTAGAGAATACCGTTGGTGACAATAGCACTGGTTTCAGGAGGAACTTTGATTTCTTCAGCTGTGAATTTCAGAACAGTAACAATGACAGAGAGCTACATTGGTTTTTACAAGCAATCTCAGTTCTTAGATTGCACAAACGAACGACTGATATTACCACGAAGAAAGCAAAATTTAAGATTCAACCGGAAAAAAAAAAAGCAAAATTTCAGGAACTGAAAATATGACGAAAATGATTTGAAAAAAATGATGAAAATGAGAACAAAATAGGTTATAAACTCACCAGATATTCAACCTATAGACGAACATTCGATAATGCAATGGAGCTAAAGAACAACTGAGAAATTGAGAAGAACACATCAACTTTGAGAATTATGGAAGCAAACATAGAAGAGTTCAGGGGTAGACATGGATGAATAAGCATTGATTCATGGGGCTAAGGAGTGAGGGCATCTATTTTGAGTGGGATTTAGTGTTGATAATTCACGGGGTTGATTCATCGCGTTGAGATTCAGTGTTGATGATTCAGTGAGAGTTTTTGTTCTATTTGATAGCTTATGTTAAGAGATTTTTATTTTTTAAAATTTTTAATGAATTTTTTTAGGGATTTTTTTTGAACAAGTATTTTTTTTTGAGTTTGGTGGGAAACTTTTGGCGTGGTGGGAAACTTTTGGCATCAATTATTTGGCCCAATAATGATGGGCTTAATATCATTTATCATTAAATAAAAAGAGATCTTTACATAAATATAACAAAAACCAAAAAAAAAAAAAACTTTCAAAAATATTTTTTCAAATTTTTTTCTTTCAAATATAGTCCACTCCCCTTGACATTAGGGTTGTCTTTTTTTTTTTTAGCATTTTTTTCCTTTTTACTGATTTTTTCAACTTTTTTTACTTTATATTTTTTTTAACATTTTATTTGTTTTTTTTTTCAACATTTTTTTTGCTTTATACTGTTTTCATTTATTTTTTCTCAATATTTTTTTACTGTTTATCTATTTTTTTCTCAATGTTTTTTTGCTCAACATTTTTTTCTAACATTTTTTTACTGTCTTCATTTTTTTCTCAACATTTTTTTTCTATTTTTATAGTACTATATTTATCTTTTTTTTTCTCAACTTTTTTGCTCAGCATTTTTTTATTTTTAAAGTACTGTCTTCATTTTATTCTCAACATTTTCTTTTTTTTGCTCAATATTTTTTTTCTCTTAAGACATTTTTTTTCAAATGAATAATTATGAACTAAACATCTTCGATTGTTGTTTAACCAAGCGATAAATATCTTCAATTGTTGTAACAACAATAAATAAACAAAATTTTCTCCTTTTATATTCTTAAAGGATAAGGATTTTATTTTTTTTACTTTAATTTGTTTATTAAAATGTCTGACAATTAACTTCTTTTTTTCTTAAAAAAAATTATTTGATACTTATTGATCATCAATATGTAACAAGTTTACAATTCTTATGATGTATTTGTAACATCAACAAAAAAAAAAAAAAAAGCTGAAAAAATAAAAAAAATCAATAAAAATCAACAAACCGAAACACCAAAAAAAAAAAAACTAAAAACAACAAAACTCAACAAAATTTTACACTTGTTGATTGTTGTTGATTTTCAGTTGTTGATTGTTGTTTATTTTTTATTATTTTTTAAATTATTTTTTCATTATTAATGACAAAATTAAGGCCATAAATAAAATTTTTAGTTTTATTAGTATTAATGATAAAAATAATAATTTTTTATATACCTCATAATTTTTATTTTTTTTATTTTTTTATTTTTAACAAAAATCAACAAATATAAACAAAAACAAACAACAAAAACAATTGAAAGCAACAACTGAAATAATAAAATCAACAAAAAAAAAGCAACAAAAAATTGCAGTTGTTGATTTTTATTTATTTTTGTTTATTGTTGTTTATTTTTGTTGATTTATTATTATTTTTTAAATTATTTTTTCATTATTAATGACAAAATTAAGGCCATAAATAAAATTTTT
>CATIWK010579097.1:0-18336 GCA_949634005.1 Mallotus japonicus
TATATATTATATTAATATTTAAGATATTTATATATGTCATACATCCGATTATTCTAATAAATATTTAAAAAGGAATGGTTGGGTGGCATAAATTCCTACTAAATTCTTTAATGGAAATATTTTATAACCCGAAGTTATTAAGTTAAATTCTTTAGCTAATATGATTTAGCACATTTCATAATTGTAACAAATGCATGTAAATAAAACATTTTACCAAGTCGTGATCATATAATTTCATCAAACAAAAAAAATCATCCAACTACAATGACATTTTACCAGGCAGCTTTCCCTCTTTCAGAGACATGGATCATTATATAGCAAGTGTGCATTAGAAATGATGAGCTTATTACATCTGTATATATGTCTCTTTTACGAAAAAAGGAAAAATGGTGTTTTATGATTCACTCTATTCATTATAAACTGGCAGCTGTTATATCATATGCAAGCGACTAGTCGAGATTAATTGGCAAATTCTCATCATAAATTGTACTAATTTATTCACAATTATCACTTGCACAATCTTCAAGCTCAAGCTACTATTGCTTGTCCAAAGAGGTTGAGCACAAGTGTTTTTTTTAATCTACCAGTATTACTTCACTTAATTTTAATTAATCCAGTTTGATATGGGTAAAATAATAAAGGCGATAAAAATCTCTAAATAATTAATTGAATATGACTGTATGCATCACAAATCAAACCCAATATATATTATTTTAATAAATACAGCTCCCTAATAGCTGACTCCAACAATTTCCAATAATTTTTTTTTAAAAGAAGCTTTATGTATGCAATTAATATAATTGAGACAAAAAACAAGTGTACTAAAACAGGAGAAACTTATCATCAAGATAAGGTACGGTAAAATTAATATTGAAGTGTGAAAACAGGACTAATTGATAACAATAAATTTTATTTTATAGTTAGGATTTGATTTTGTTTTGGGCTTAAATTTGAGTTAAGCTCCTCCTACAAGGGATAAAGAGAGTGACAAAGACATGGCACCAAGCGGGGGCGTATTTTCTTTGCATTTGTTGTAATGCAAAGGTAATGAATGCTACAACTCATGATTCATGAAATGAACTGAAACAGTGATATTAAAGTCACCTTTGTCTAAGCAAATACCTTCATTATTTTAACTCCTCTCTTATAATAATTCCTTCCAACCTTTCACCTACCGTGTCATGACCTGAACTAAACAAAAAAAAAACAAAATCGCACTTCTTTGGAAATGGGGTGGCTTCATTCCCTCCTCATCTCCCCCCTGAAGAAGTTCTGGGATCGTCTACACTCTGGCCATAAAAAACGTAAGTTTCTTTCCTTTTTCTTGTATACTTCTACATGTTTATTTTTGCTATCTTTATTCTTTTTGGTATTTACTTATATTATTGATGTAATTAGCATAATTAGGAGATTGCTAACATCAATATCATATATTGTCAGTGCCATCATAGTTAACCAAATTCTCTGTTTTCATTATTGGACTCTGTATCAGGTAGGGGAATATACATTCTGTACAAGGACGTGAAATCTTGCCCATGTGAAGACGACGTGCATGTTCTATGGTCAATGCTGGTTGAATCTCATCCTGCTGCCTGTTCACCGTCCAACTGATGATCGGTGCAATTCTGTCAGCAAAAAATGGTGGTTTTCTGGTGTACATATGTGCATTAATATCCATTTGAAGCTTCAGTTTGGCTATATATATATGGAATCCTGCCACATCCAGGCAAAAACATGTATAGTCCCTATTTTAAGCAGGTAATTGACGAAGTAAATGGAATTCCATTGCCACAGCACGGCAAAAAACATGTATAGTTCATAGGGATATGCATTACGCATTGCAGTATACTGTATATATACTCGTATGAAATGAAGGTTTCCTTCATGTATATATCGAATAATGTAAAGTTGTAAACTACATATATGAATCAGTACTCTGTATATATTTTTTAGAGAAAAATAATCATTAGAAGTTAAAAATATATCTTGATGAAAAGAATAATAAAAATAATAGTTTTTTTTTTTAAAGAAAAAAAATAGTTTAATACAATTAAGAAGTATCAAAATAAAAAATCTCCCGTTAAGGGCCATAAAAATTCTATGCAAGAACTTGATGAAAAAAGATTCAACAATTTCAATAAAAAAACAAATAGATCAAAAATTTGTATTTATTTACTGAAAAACAAATTAATAAAAAAAAAAGAACACCGCCGATCAAAGTGATCGGAGATAGCCGAAATGAAAATTTTAAGAAGAAATCAAGTAATAATAATAATAAAAAAAGAGCGGCTAAGATTTTTTTTTCTTTTTTGAATATTAATAATAATTGGCCTTTTACAGGCAATAATAAGCAATCAGTACTTTTTATTTATATCATTTATATTACACTTCTCATCTTTGCAATTTTTTTTTTCATCAGTACAAGGAAGAGGGAGATTGGTATCTATCCGGAGTGGGATCGCATGCTTGTATCGCCATTGGACAACAACTTTAGTTCCTTTGAAGAAAAATGATGTCTAATATGTGTATATAATACATGAAATCAATATATATATTTTTTTAACTATAACGACATCAGATGAAAAAAGAAAGAAAAAATAGGGGTGGAAGGCTAAAAAAAATAAGAGATTTACTGTTCTTTTGTTTAATATAGAAATCAAAATCATGTTTTACTTTAGATCAACTTCCCTTACCATTGATGAACTATATGGTAATTGTAACTAACAATATTTGTTTAACTATTATTAACTTAAACATATGCAATTAAATATATGGTCCATTCCATTTTTTTTTAAACCACCGGTATTCAGAGTTTATTAGATTTTAATTAATCCGGTTCGACCCGTGTAGGATCATAAGGGCGGTAAAAATCTTCCAACAATTATTTAACGTGACTGCATACACTAGAACTCAAACTCGAGACCTAACTTAATCAAAAATAGCTTTTCTGTCAGATGATTTCAACAGTTATTAGTTATGGTCCATTTCAATTTAATTAGATATGTTTGTTGAGTTAGTTCAGGACATGGTTTACTGCTTTTTATTTCTTAAATTATATCAATCAAACTGTAATTATCTAATACCTAGACTTATTTACGAGTTTGAATATATTTAGTCTACAAGTAAAATACATTATAAATGTTCTATTTGTTAGAAATAATCAATTCCACGTCCCTTTTATAAAATAAAATTAAGTGAGTTTATAAATAAATATATAGTTTGATCTTTTAGATTGAATAGAGTGTGATTGATGCAATTTAGTCTATCTTCTTTAATCCTTAACATACTATTAAATAGGCTCTCTAATTGGTGTATTTTTTTTTTTTACCTTTTCTTAGGTTGAATAAAATAGTCTATTAAATAGGTTCTCTAAATAGTGTATTTCTGGCCTTTTTTTTTAGGTTGGCACATATTTTATTTCCATTTAATAGCTTAAAATTTTATTAATTTTCTTCCACCTAATAGTATGTCTCTCTAATTGGTATATTTTCAACATATTTTTTAAAGCTAGATAGAGATTATACTCTGGCTCAATAGCCTAAAATTTTAATAATTTTTCTACTTTCTACTTGCACTTAATAAAAGGCTCTCCAATTGATTTTAGATTAAAAAAAAAATCTTACTTTCACTTTAATAACTTCTACTTAATAGTAGTCTCTCTAAATGTTATATTTTAGACCCATTTTCTTAGGTTGAATATAGATCTTACTTTCACTTAATAACTTCTCTACATTCTTATTCCACTTCATAGCTTGAAATTTTATACTAGATACAAGTCCTACTTCATTTAAACCCATTTTTTTAAGTTGGCTATAGATCTTACTTTCACTTAATAACTTCTCTACGTTTTTATTCCACTTCATAGCTTGGATAGAAGTCTTACATCTACTCAAGATTTTAGGATTTTAGCTTAGTAGAGGTCCAATTGGTATATTTTTTAGTTTTTATTTTTAAATTTTTTAACACTATCAAATATAGACTCTTCAATTTATGTATTTCCAGCTTACTTTTTTTCAATTATTAATTAATACTATTAAATATAGGCTCAGTTTATTTTCTGTCCATCTTCTTTATTTTTAACGTATAGGCTCCATTTAGTTTAGTTCAAGTTTTTTATTAAATATGTAAGTAGATATTTATAAAGATATAAAAAAAATATATTTATCACATGATTTTAATATTCACAAAACGAGATTATTCAGGTACAGTCTCAAATCGAGATTCATATATTCAAAGAAATTAATTCTTTCGTTAAGTTGTATAACAATTTATATTAGGTAATTATTATTTTTTTTAAGGATATGTTCGAGTAATATATACAAATTATTTTAGTAAGAAAATACATGGCCAATTCATCTCTTATTTTTATGACAACGATTCGTTAAAACTCCATTAAAATTATACTGTTTAACCTAACAATAAAATTATCAAAACTACGTAGAAAAAAGAAAAAATAATTTAATAGGAGAAGAGAAGAAGAGAACCACATGAAAAATAAAAGAAAAAAAAACACATGAAGTTGGATAAGCCCAAAACAAATTCAAACAGAACACAGCCGAAAACATTTAAGCAATGTTCCAAGCCTATTCTTTGGTGTTTATAACAATAAATAAAATCATCCTTAAATTTATTAAAAATTATTTTAAAACTCGTAAAAAAAAAAATGAAGTAGTTGCTTAAAATATTATTATTTATTGAGTAATTAAAATTTTCTGCAAATCTTATAGATCACAGCTTCAGAGGATGGTGAGGATACTATTATTATGATTGAAATGTAAAGTTTATGGAGGAATTCTCCCATTGCTAAAATTTGTAGGGTGGAGATGGCTTGTGTAAGTTACTTTCCTAATTGCTTCAATTCCACAACTTTTATTCATATAATAATACCAAACAAAATTTTTTTTATATGCATTATTTTAAATAATAATTTATGAAAATTTGGAGTTTCAATTAAAATAATTACTAGATTATCTCGTTAATTATTTATTTCATTTAAAAATTATTAAAAATAAATTTATATTTCTTTTATATTTTTGAAATATAAAGTTGGTTGTGACATGTAGGGTTATGCAATCACCCAACGGATCAATTTTTTTTTTTTATTTTTTTATTTTAAAAGTTTGAACTTAAGACTTCATGAACTAAAATAGACATACTTTCCACTAAACTATTTGATTATTATATATACATATATTAAAAATTTCAATTAATTTAATTAATTTGTTTTTGATTAATTTTTTTTAATTTTAAAAATATAAATCGAACCGAACTGAAATTGTGTGCAACCCCCGGTGACATGAGCTATAGAAAAGCCAACGTGTTGCATACATATAATTTTTAATTTTTTTAAAAATTGATAGAGAGTAGTAATATTTGGAGGGTTGTTTCCAAATGGAGGGAAAATGAAAATCATATTCAATATAAAATGACAATTTGACCCTTACAAATTGCCCATTCTAGTCTACTGAACAGGGTGGGTAGCTAGCTGCTGATAAAGACGTAGTAATATAAGAAAAAACCTTGTAAATACCCTCCAAAAACCTCAAAAATTCCCAAACACCAAAATCCTTCTTTCTGTAACCCTTTTTCGCTGCCTGAAATCAATTCCTCCGGTTCACCTCGATGGCCGTCACGGTGAAGCCCTGGGCGTTCCTGTACGACTTCGTTGGATCATAGAACTCGTTTCTCTTTGCTGCATTGGTAAAAAAAAAAAAATCATTTTCTTCATTTTCTCGATTTTTTTGATAGAATCTGTTCGTACGGCATGATTTTTGCTATGTTCCTCTTTCTTGATTGGATTTTGCGTTTTTCGTTTTTGAATTTGTGTGTGTAGGTTTTGATTCAAAAGGCCACTTAGATCCAGCTCCAACACTAAAAAATAAGTATGTAAGATCACTGGAGGTTTATTTATTTATTTATTTTTTATTTATTTTTGTTATTAAATTCGTTTTCTTTTGTTTTTTTGAGAGGTTATTGTATTTAAATTTTTAAAAATTGCCAAGTTTTTTAAAATTAGGGATTCTGTATGTGTACTTTTGCTAGAGATGAGAGAGGGCTTGCGATCCGGCAGCAAGTTATCGGTGAAAGCTGATAAAAATGAGGCTTTGCCCAGCGAAGAAGCAGCTAAATTGGAAGTTAATACTGCTGAAGTAACAGATTCTGGTCTGTCTGACCAGAAAGTTCCGAAATTGATTAGTTCTGTGGCTGAAGAAGAGAAAAGGGTTTCTGCTCCAGAAGAAGAAATGAATGGGTCAGAACATGAGGAGTGTGGTGTAGGGAGTGATATCGGTAAGGATAATACTGCAGAGTGTAGTAGTCATAAGAGGAAAGGAATTACGGTAGATAGTGAGGGAGAGAGTGAAGATGATAGTGTAAAAAAGCAGAAGTTGAGAGGGGAGCTTGTGGACACCAAATCACAGGTTGTTGGTAGGGTGTTGCGGTCAATGTCTGCAGCAAAATCTGATTGTATGGAAAACAATGAGAAGGGACGGATTAATGGTGAATTTGTTGCAGAAAGGACGAGAGGGAAAGTTGGGTCTGAGGAGAAGAGGATTGAGGTGGAAAAGGAGGAGAGTGATCATTGCCATGCTGAATACAGTTGTCGTTCAGATAATGTGGTGAATAAAAAAGTAGTGCGTGGGCGTGGGAGGCCTCCAAAGTTGCAGGAGATTGATGAGTTTCCAAAAAGAGAGCAAGAAAGAGAGCCATCTGTTAAAAAAAAAGAGATTGACAAATTTGCTGGTCAAGAGAGCCATCTGTTGAATAATAGACGGAGCAAAAAAGAAAAGCGTAAGCGTGGAAGGCCTCGCAAATATCAGAAGAGTGATGAGTTTCAGAAAAAATGGAGTGATGCCAAGAAGGGAGAGATCGATCAATCTGTTGGTCAAGAGAGCTATCAGTGCAGTAATAATGTGAGCAAGAAAGTGAAGCGCAAACGTGGGAGGCCTCGCAAGGTTCAGCAGTGTGATGGATCTGATGAAAAATTGGGTAGCATGAAGAATGAAGGAATTGATCTATCTGCTAGTCAAGAAAGCCATCAGCCAAATAATGAAGAGATCAACAAATTAAAGCCTAGACGTGGGAGACCTCCCAAGGCTCAGCAGAGTAATCGGTCTGAGAAGAAAAGGGCTGAGGTAGAAGAGGAAGTGTATGATTGGGCTTTTGGTGTAGAGAGTGATCAACCAGACAACGAAGCAAGCGAACACTCAAAGCATAATCTTGGGAAACCCGCCAAGCTGAATAAGGGTAAAAAGGTGGGTGCACTAAGGAAAAAGAAAAACAGAACTTCAAAACACAATATACATGATATGGGTCACAAGGTGGGGAAGAATAGTTCAGTATCAGGAAAGAGACTTCTTGACAAAGAATATAACATGAAACTACCACCAACTAAGAAAATGAAAGGCAGCAATACTAAACAGAGGACAGGGGAAACAACACACAGTAGATCAGAAAGGCAGGCAGTCAGAGACAAAATTGTTGAATTGCTTCTGGGTGCTGGTTGGGAAATTCAACATAGGCCTAGGAATGGTAGAGAATACATGGATGCAGTGTATGTGAATCCTGAAGGAAGGACTCACTGGTCAGTCACCTTGGCATATCGGGTGCTTAAGAAGCATTATGAAAATGGTGGTGGTGATTCAAAAACACACAATTCCAGTTTCAAATTTACTCCAATACCAGAAGAGGAACTTAACATCCTAACTAAAGTAATGGTTAAGCAGCGGTCTGACAAAAACAAAAAGAAAAGGAAATGGATTCCAGGGGAGAAGGGTCAGAAAACAACTGGAGCAATTAAAAAGAAAAAGTGGAAACTGCACAAAAGAAAACTGGGTGCTATGGCTGGTGTCAGCCATAAGATGTTGAAGGGGAGAAAAAAACCGAAAACATTGTATGGTAAACAAGATGATTCGGCTTCTATATCAGACGATGGAACTACAGTGTCTGCCAGGGGTCGTAAGCGGTTTGAAACACATGGTAGAAAGCGATGTTCACTGATGGCTCGCAAATCTCAGGATGGAACAGAATCTGATAAAGATGGCTATGTGCTGTATAACGGAAAGCGGACTATGCTTGCCTGGATGATCAATCTGGGTTCTGTGCCACTAGATGGGAAAGTGCAATATTTGAAACGCAGGAAAACACAAGGTGTTATGAAGGGTAGAATTACAATCAATGGCATTCAGTGCGACTGCTGTAGTAAAACCTTCAATAATGCAGAATTTGAGGCTCATGCAGGTGGCAAGTCCTGCCAGCCACTCAAAAATATATATTTAGAGAATGGATCGTCACTCTTGCAATGCCAGCTAGATTCATGGAATAGAGAAGATGAGTCTGTGCACAAAGCATTTCATTTTGTTGACATTGATGGGGAAGATCCAAATGATGATACGTGTGGGATTTGTGGAGATGGTGGGAGCCTGATTTGTTGTGACAGTTGTCCATCAACATTCCACCAAAGCTGCCTAGAGATAAGAGTATGCATTTTCCACTTTTCTTTATAATTGTTATTATCTTCTCATCATTTTTGTGTGTAGGTGCATGCGCAAGACAGAGAGAGAGTAAAGTAGTCATAAAATTGAGCATTGTATTCTTTTAATGGCAAGAGGGTTGGGCTGCTTTCTTTCTTTTGGGGTGGGGGGTAGATGAGGCATGCGAGTGTTTTGGTTTTTGTCCATGGGGCATTGTTACTGAAAAATGACAACTAACAACAGAATAAGTAAAAACTGTAACCAAGTGTCACTTAATAAATAGAAAAATAGGTGACTCAACCGCAAGTTACCTGGACTAGCTTATGTCTTCAGGACAAGCCACCACCTAGGACTGCTATGGCATAGGCCTCGAGGAACCTCACATGCATTATTCAGTGAAAACATTTCGTTCATTTGCCTCCTCGAAGGGGTATTTTACTATTTTGCTCGAGTTCTGGGTTATGCTGATACTTTTATAAAGAGGTTCAAATATTGTTAACTTGATAATGCTAATAATCTTTTCCTCTTATTCTTATGACAGAAGTTCCCTAGAGGCCTCTGGCACTGCATATATTGTTTGTGCAAATTTTGTGGGACGGTTGGTGGGAATACATGTCAGATAGACGATAATAAGGCTGCTCTTTCCCATGTGCTATTAACCTGTTGTTTGTGCGAGGAAAAATGTATCAACTCTTTCATCATAAAGTTTTTATACATGGTTATATGCTTTTTTTATACCATTGTAGAATTTGTTCGAATATTGTTATTAAATAGATCTGTAATTCCATATTAACATAATTATTCTGCTTTAGATCACCAACCATGTGTTCAGGAGGACATCATAAATGCTGATCCTGGTAATCCATCCTTCTGTGGAAAGAATTGCCAAGAGGTATTATGAGCTATTATCAACATACTGAAGCCTAAAAAGTACTTTGACTGGGTTCTGTGAATAAGATTATATTGCTTTTCTGAAAATTTAGAATTCTTTGTTTTCTGCATGCTGGAATTTATCTCTTTTTTCTTTGTTGTGTCAGTTATACAAGAGACTGCAGATGCTTTTTGGGGTTAAACATGAATTGGAAGAGGGATTTTCTTGGACTTTTGTTCGACGATTTGATGTGGGCTCTGATATTTCTCTCGGTGGAATGCCTCGGAAAGTGGATTGCAATTCAAAGGTGGCTGTTGCTTTGCAAATAATGGACGAGTGCTTTGTGCCCATGGTTGACCACAGAAGTGGGGTCAATCTGATCCGTAATATTGTTTATAGCTTTGGGTTAGTATTCTTGAATTGTGCAGACTTAGGAACTTTTAAAAACCTTACATGCATATGTAATGATATGTGCATTTGAATGTCATTGATTTCAATGTATATATGTTTGCTTTTTTGGGTGCTTTACACGATTCTTTGTCTGATAGTGGACATTTAGTAATTCAGTTTTTAGCAGTTTGGGCACTGTTCATTTTTAAGTTTCTGTTCACTGTATGGCAGTTCAATACAACTATGTATAGAGTCAAAGATTGATAAATTATCATCTTAAAGAATATTTTACAAGTTAAGGGAGAAAAATTTGTAGATGTGCTTAGGATTCTTTAGATCCAATGTTATTCAACCAAGTTAAGAGAAAAGGAATTGTCATTCATGCAATCTTTTGCAAATTTGACGCTTCATTACCTTTAGCTGTTAAGTTGTGGTACTTCTAGTCATTCAGGATGTGATATATCTCTGATCAGTAAAGGACCACCATCTATGTTTTTTTAGGTGGACAACAAGTTTACTGCTTTTCTATAGCTATTGATCATTAATGTACAGCTAGCCTATTTGACTGTTGGCCATAAAATGTGACTGAAGTGTACTGTTCTGTTTCACTTGTGTTCTCATTTTTTCGTTGACATATAGTAATAAAAACTTGATTCTAATTATTTATGGGTGATGGTTGAATTTGTATACCAGCATATGTTAATGGTTTATTAATTTCTTTTGCAGGTCCAACTTTAACCGATTGAACTATAGTGGTTTCTTCACTGCAATTCTAGAAAGGGGTGATGAAATGATTGCTGCTGCATCAATTAGGTATTTGTACTTCATGCCTGCACCATTTTGTAGCAATTTATCAATGCTAAATTCATGTCTGCTAGCATAGAAAAGGCTTTGGATATTCCATTTGGGAAGAATGAAAATGGTCATGGAATTGTTCCTAGTAAGAACAGTCTTGGAATTTAAGGGTTGAATGGTTTGTGCATCTCAGTGTCTCTTTATTCCTGTCTGCAAGAGATATCTTGTAAAAGGAGACAGTAAAAATTCCCAGTGGGCCATATGAGGAGATTCCATTTGTACTGCACTGGGTTTTCAACTTTACATGGTTGATTTATGTCAGGTTTTCTTAGTTACTGTACCATTCCTTGTAAAATTAAGTTGATTAATCTTTATCAATGCTAATTTAGTCTAAATAAGAAAAATCCATAATATCATACAACATTCAATAGCTTAAGGATGTCAAATTTACAAGGATTTGCCCCTTGCTTTTCACTGCTTACATTTCTAGTTTTGAAGTTGCACTTCTTTAACCCACCTCCATATCTACCTTCTTCCTTCTCCCTTTAGGTTTTACGGGGTGGTCACATATATCAGAGTATATTATATTGTGGTTCTTACTTCTAAATTTAGTTCAGTTTATTGCAATTTTCTGTCTCTAAGACTTGTTTGAACCTGTCAGGATTCATTTGCAGCTTGTAGTCTTTGCTTGCAACTTCTATTTTGATTGTTTTTGTGCTTGTGCTTGTGTATTTATTTTACTTGATGTTTTCCACATTAAGTTTTGAGCATGTTAAGTTTATTTAATGTGAATGCCAACATTCTAACCCCACCTCCCTCAGTTTACTTTTCTGGCCTACCCAAAAATGGATTGGCCTTTTCTCATTTCTACCATGCATGTGTACTATGTTATGAGAATGAAAATGCTAACTATGATATTTAACACCTGGTTGCATAGGATACATGGGAATCGTTTAGCGGAGATGCCATTCATTGGGACCCGCTATTCATTCAGGCGTCAAGGAATGTGCCGCCGGCTTCTAAGAGCAATTGAAATGGTAAGTTTGGTAGTAAATGCCTTTTTATGGTGCTCTCTGTACTTGTGCTTGAAATGAAGTTCAGATTTTTGAGTGGAAATTCACTGTGATTTTTTTTTTTGACTCTTCTCAGAGTTGTTTTACAATCCCTTATCGCATAGAGATTGTACAAAGAGTGATCATTCTCCATCTCCGAACTCATTGATGCTTATGTTTGTTTGATTATGTTGGAGTTCAAGTTCTTTTATATGACTAGAATCTGAATATTCCACCATTATCTATCAATTGACCTTTTCCTATTTTGTAACGAAGTAATTATAAAGTACCGGATTCACTCCCCCAATCTGTTTCATTTTAACTGAAATTCCAGCCTTCATCTGACTTGCTTCCTTCTAGTGGTTCCCTAACATGTTACTTTTTGCAACATTTTCTATTGGGTGCACCTAGAAGAATATTTTGTGAATTGGAGAGAATTTCCCTGGACATATCTACTTTTGATTCTTGCTGGAGGTGATGGATGACCCAGTAAAATTTTATTCTCCCATGTCAATCTGAATGCATGTCTCCATATCCATTTCAAGATGATTGTGCTTTTGATTGAACTCGTATCCTATTATTCTATATTGCTTCAGTGAACACGTATGTACTTCTTGCTTATCTTCAGTTACTTAATTGTTATTATTTATTTTTGTTTATTTTCTGTATCAGGCTCTCTGCTCTTTGAAAGTTGAGAAATTGGTCATACCAGCTATCTCTGAGCTGAGAGAAACTTGGACTTCTGTGTTTGGTTTTGAGCCTCTTGAAGGGTCTGACAAGCAAATACTAAGAAATATGAATATGATGGTGTTCCCAGGTGTTGATATGTTACAGAAACCATTGCTGAAGCATCAATTTACTGAAGAAAATATGCTTCCCATTGAAGGTAGTTGTTTTTTTTTATCAAAGACCTTCCATATGTGATGATTGAAGGGTATTATTATCTTACAGATGATGTCCCATTCATATTTCTGTAGGGTCAATTTCCACTGAACTTGAGGAACTTCAATCCCTGGAAGAGATGACAAATAATTTTGATGAAAGCTGTTCACTGGGTTTTGATTTGAACATTTCTACTGAGACTGGTGTACCTCTTACAGGAAACAAAATGAATGAACATGTTGCAGTTGAATCCAGTCCAGTTTATGATGTCTGCTCAAATTTTTTATCTGATGCTCCAACTCAGAATGCTAGTGGTAAAAAATCTGTTGATCAATCAGATGCGATTACCAGTCATCTGGATGTAAGAAACAGAATTGTGAATCCCACAGAATCTTCGTGTGTTACTCGTGAGCAAATTGGAGATGAGTTGCTGAATAATTCTGAAAAGAAATGCTTAATTGAGTTTGATATGAAAGCTTCTGGTGAGACTGGGGTAACTCTTGCCCGTAACATGATTGGCAGAACCACTGCAGCTGGATCTGGTTTGCTACATCCTAATGGCTACTTTAATGAGATGAGTGGCTTTACAGCTCAGGATGTGTTTGATAAAAAATGTCATGACCAGTCGGGCCTGATATCTGAGAATGTTAAACGTCTTGATTCCCTTGTGAATAATACTGTGGAAATTATTAGTTTTCAGTCCCAGGAATCAGTTTCTGAGCATGGAACAAAAGTTTCAGATCTGAATGCTGCTCTATGCGAGCCGAAGGCTGCTGACATTTCCCACAATGAAGTTCAGTCAACATCGCCCAAGGCTCACAAAACAGCTCAAGCTTCTGTCAATAGTGGTTTTGCTGCAATTCCCATTGAGCAAAATTTGAGTTCAATGGGAAATAATGCACATCAAATGCCCTTTGAGCATACATCAGGCTCTTGCAGTGTTTGTGTGGGCAGTGGCTATGACCTGAACGAGTTGCCTACCACAGCTGAAAATGGTACAATTTCTTCTGATGGATGTTTAGTTTCTGATAGGACTCATATCAACACCAAAATTTCAAAGCAATCTGGTGTTGATTCTGAGAGTGATCATGCTAACGTGATACAGAGCAACTCTGTATCTACTTGTAGTCCAGGCTCTGCTCCTGGTGTTGCCCTTCACTGTACCTCTGGTGGGGGCAGTTCGCATGGGGCAATGATTTTATCAAACCGGGCTAATTGATTTTAATTTGATAAAATTTGCAGTAGAGATGGGGAGTTTTTTGTGGACTGCAGCTTCTGACTTTTTTGGGGGGTGATAGCCATGATCGGTGTTGATGAAGATGTGATTTTGGTAAAATTGCTCATCGACGGAGTTTAGGGATTTTTATGATTTGATTTAAATTAACCCTTTTTGGATGTATAGTTCTAAAGAGTAGCTTATGCAAATGGTATTCTAGTTTAGCATGATGGTGAAAATATGCAATTGAGGGCTGTGCAATGCATTTTTGGACCTCCCCGTGAAAGCTTATTGTAAATGGAACAATTCATTTCTGCATTATGCAAATAGCCATTTCTTTTACCATCTTTTCATATTTTCAGATGTTCTTATGTCATTTTCCATCATATACAATTTTATTGTTTTATATTCCAAAAAAAAAATTTATTCTAGTTTGTCTACAAAAATTTCTCTAATTTCACAAATTTGGTTAGTTATACTTCTCAAGAAGAAAAAAGGGAAAAAATTATCAATCTAGGGTTATGATTTAATATGATACCTGGATTATTCTAACTGAAAAAAAATTATAGTCTTTTTTTTAGGAAAATAAAAAAGATAATAGTTTACTATGCCTCCAATTAACAAAAAATGAAATAATAAGTTGAATTTATTTTAATCATAGAAAAATTTCATAATTAATTAGAATGCATTTTTTTTTTTTGAAAAGGAGAAATAATATTAATAGCAAGGAATTACATCCAAAGCCAAACTTTGGGCAATACAATTTGGAGAAAATTGCCAGAATTGAGAGCTAGAGAATAATCTGGCATTCTGAGCAAGGGTATGAGCTGCTGCATTAGCAGTCCTAGGCACAAAAACAACTGAAACATCATGACATTGACGAGCTAAATTCTTGCAAGACTGAATAATAGAGCCAAACTTTGAAATGTTAGGATTATCTGAGTTAAAGCAATTGACCACACTCTTGGCATCACTTTCTATAATAACCTTCCTCAAGTTATGAGTTTTCACCCAACTCAAAGCTTCTTTAAGGTAGAGGGATTCTGCAATAGAAGCATGTGGTTTACCTGCATACCACGAACTTTTACCCAAAATGAAGAAACCAGCAGAATTCCTAAGCACAGGCCAAAACTGACAGATGCCGATTGAAGGTTGATGGCTGCATCAATATTTAGCTTAACAAAACCCCAAGGAGGAGGTCGCCATCGCGAATGAGAATTTCCAGAATGAGCAGAAGAGACAAAACCTGATATATGACTAGCACTCTGAAAATCTGTCAAATAACCTAAAGCAGAACAGATACATACTGAATGAGGCTGAGCTATCCCTGACCAAAGCTTGCTATTGCGCTGAGTCCATATCATCCACAGAACCATACATATACGTTCGTTATATGAGCGATCACCCGAACGAAACATAGCAATGAGCCAGTCATTAAAATTATCCAAATGCACATCCACCAAATCGATACTGGCCATCTGCCAACATTGAACAGCAAAGGGACAGTCCAGAAAAAGATGTAACAGATGCTCACCAAATGAACCACAAATCACACAGGAATTATCAATAATGAGACCTTTAGAACACAAACGAGCTCTGATAGGAAGGATATTACAACATAACTTCCACATAAATAATTTAACCTTCAGAGGGATATTAAAATTCTAGAAACAAGCCTATGGAACCAGCGACGCTTCCTGACCAAACAACTGACAGTAAGCAATCCGATAGCCCGATCGAACCGAGTAAATACCATTCTTTTCAAAATTCCAGATCAAACGATCCTCTAAATTAGAATTTCCCGCTGGTAGAGATAAGATAGAATCCACATTATCTTGAAGAAACAATTCATGGAGCAGTTCACAATCTCATTTATCAGCACCAGGAATTTTTAAATCATGAACCATAAGATTATCCATACCTTCAACTAACGGCGTAACGGGTCTGAAAGAATGCAATTTTTTTTTTTTTTACTTCAAAAAAAAAAAAAAAAATAGAATGCAATTTTTTTATTATTTAATTTTAGAGGACTGTAAGGTAATTAAAGCCTAAATAAAAGAAAAGATGACGTGGTATTAAAACATTATGCGAGAAGCTATAAGAAGCAGAAGGGCATTTCGAGGCTGTATCTAGGGTTTTATTTTGGTACTTCCTTCCACTTGGCTCTGAACCTTAGCCGCCGCATACACTAGAATAGAAGAGCTTCGAAACCCTAGCTATGGTGGGTACCTAGAAAACACCCTCTGAAGCTGTTCCTCTCTTTTTGATCTCTTTGTTTTATATGATTTTTTGTTTGCTTGTTTGTGTAGTCACTGGTCGCAAATGAAGAGTTTCAACACATTCTTCGTGTTTTAAACACGAACGTCGATGGAAAACAGAAGATTATGTTTGCCCTGACTTCCATTAAAGGTATTGGTCGCCGTTTTGCTAACATCGTCTGCAAGAAAGCTGATGTCGACATGAACAAAAGGTATCTATTCTCTGTTGCTTTATTATTTTTCTTACCGTGCAATCATTGTATTTCTTTTATCCATTAATTTAGTTTTCAATATCCTTCTTTTATGATTTGTTGTTAGTTATTGTTTTATTTATATAATAATTGATCTTGAACTGATTAGCTTGAATGGCCTAATAGCATGCGTTAGAATTATCATAGCAGATAGTGACTGTTTGAAGCAACATTTGTTTAAAAATAGAATACACACTTATATTCTGAATAATTTTTGGTTTTCAACTATTGGAGTATCGTATATAGGATCAAGTGGGATTTGTCAATGTGTGATTATTTTTGTTCTAACAGTTGTGTTTTGATTGCTTTTCTTCAGCAGAGTGTATTTTGCATAATTAAATTTCGTTGAGTATTTGGTTTCTTTTGTTAAGCTCTTGTCTGATTTATTGTTTTGTAAATTGTGTGTTCTGTATTGTTTGCAGAGCTGGTGAGCTCTCAGCTGAGGAGCTCGACAAACTTATGGTGATTGTTGCTAATCCCCGCCAATTCAAGATTCCAGACTGGTTCCTTAACAGGCAGAAGGATTACAAGGATGGAAAATACTCTCAAGTTGTATCCAATGCTTTGGATATGAAGCTGAGAGATGATCTTGAGCGGTTGAAGAAGATCAGGTTTGTTTCAATTCTTACTTGAAATGTTCTTGTCTTTTGCTGTTAACAATATTAATTTTGTATGTTCATATTGTTATTATCTATTTAACTGTTAATTCCTTTGTTTCAGAAACCACCGTGGTCTTCGTCACTACTGGGGTCTTAGGGTGCGTGGACAGCACACCAAGACAACTGGTCGCAGGGGTAAGACTGTTGGTGTCTCCAAGAAGCGATAAGCTGGTCCTATACTTTGGATGTTCTCTGCATTCTTGATCTTTTTGTTAGCATGTCGTAGGGTTTTGATATTATTGCAGTTATTTTTTGTAATGCGGATTTAACTTGTTATATTTACTAAGTTTTATTGACTTAATATTTTCTGTCTTAAAAGAGCATTGTGTTGGATCCTATTAGAAATTTTATCTTTAAGGTATTGTGTTTTGTTATCTTAAAGATCTCTTGTTCTTACAAGTTGCCTGCTGAATATATCTTATGTTTTAGAAGGTAATGAATTCATTTTGGGATTTGATGCTCGAGTATTTTAAGTTGCATAGAAAACTCTCGACAACATTGCTATTTCAAATGATAAATTGCAGGCATATAGCCTATGTGTTCTATTAATGTAATGGACACAGGCATGCGTTTTAAGGTCATATATTACTAGATGGCTCTGTTGTTACATGGGACTGCTCTTTTCTTAGTGCATGGGATGAAAAACAGTAAATCCGATGAGTGAGCTAAAGTAGGTGCCAAATTTGGTCCGTCTGATATGTTTTCGATTTATTTTATATGCATGTTTAAAAAATACGATAGCATTTGAACTACATTAACATTCTTGGCAACAGAGTACAATATAAAGTGCAAGAAAAAAAAAATTCTTGCTGTTAATATATTCATGAAGGAAAGATGGAAACAGGTAAATATTTATAAAAGAAATAGAAAGAGCCACGAACAAATTGGTACTGGAAAATTATTTTACCATCCTCAGCAAACTACAGGGAGTGGTAGAATTCATTTTGCAAATTAAAAAGAAAATTCTGAACAAAGAATAAATGTAAGTCATAAAAATGAAAATTTTTTCTCTATTAATTCAGGTACAACTCTGGAATTATAAGAAATTACTTTGATTATCAAAGAAGTTGAGTCAAAACTTCATGTAATTGAACCAAAAATTTCTTTCGAAGCCCAGAAATCCTCCATTAAAAAAGAGCAGGATCATCATAAAAAAAAGGCAGACAGGGAGATGTAAAGAAATTATAATTTACTATTAAAAAAGAGCAGAATCATCATAAAAAAGAGGCAAATAGGTATTTAACCCTAGATGTAAAGAAATTATAATTTACTATAGAAAAAACAACTGGTAAACAAGTAAAGAAAAGTAAATAAACAAAGAAACAGTGAGAAAAAGACCAATTTCTGGCCAAAAATGGCCATTGATCTTTCAAAAAAAATTGAAGGAGATGAACCGTGGAAAAGGAGAGTTTTTGAGACAGAGAAAGATGTATCTTTGATGCATCATACGATAACATTTTTATAAAAAACAATACGATAACATTTTTTTTT
>CATIWK010579289.1:0-23029 GCA_949634005.1 Mallotus japonicus
AGGAATTGTTAAATGTGAGATATATATATATATATATATATATATATATATCTCACATTTAACAATTCCTTTATTTTGTTCCTATATAACATCACTCATTTAGAATAATAATCTTGTCCATCCATCAATAACAATTTAGCATATACCTACTATATTCTTTGTGTTATGAACATACACCCATCTTTTATTGATAAAATTAAATAGCCATGGCCATGGTGATTCAACTATTGTAATTTCTCATGAACCAACATTCCCTTCTGCTGTGGTTTGGTTTGAGGCAACATGTGCTAACTGCTTATGCTATTACTGGTTAATGGGCTTTAAATTTTTTCGATTTAAATATAAAATGAGTATTAAAAAAATGGTGTCTGTTATGGGCCATGGCTATTTAATTAGTTATTCCTTTATTTTGTTCCTATATAACATCACTCATTTAGAATAATAATCTTGTCCATCCATCAATAACAATTTAGCATATACCTACTATATTCTTTGTGTTAATGTGTACAAAAGAAACTGCACCAATATATAAGTCAATAACTAATAGTAGTATTAATGTGTACAAATCAATATGATCCCCACAATCCATCTTAACTTCATCTTATACTCTGCTAGGCATGTAAAAACTAATACAAGAACAAAAAGTAAATCAAAATATCTTCAAAAGTGAGACTTTTAAAGCAATTCTAGCATTGGTATCAGCATATTGGCTGATACATAATGTAAACTAGGCCTTCCAATAATTCATTTAGTAATACATTACAAGGGATTGGGGAACAACCCATTTTCTATTTGTTTATCAAATTCTGCCTACTTTTTTTTTAAACTATATTCTCTTCTTTTAGCTTCCCAAATTAATAGGGACTTTTTGAGTCTTTTAGCTTTTATAACTATATTTTTATCTTACTTCCACTACTAATTATCATTGTCTGCTGCAAAAGCCTATAAGCATTTAGATGACCGCCTTTGGATAAGTCACTTAACAAGTGTTGGACATCAAAGAAGTTAATACATTTTCAAGGAAGGATTTTATGATGGCTGATAAAGGCCCTTTTATATTTTAATATCTGTTGCTAGTGGTTCTAGGCACCCATCATAAGAAAATGAAATGATACATAAAGGTTGGACACATAATAAATATCAAAGAAATTTCATAAATAAACAAAGACAACTTGTAAAAAGGAAAGACATGATAAGATTATCAGATGGGAGATTTTAAGACATAACATTACAAGGATGACTGCATTTAAACATTCTTAAGAAATAATGAATATCCAACACGTTTCAATAATCAACATAGATCGGATGACAAAATGAACTTACCAAAATAATTAACAGGAAGACTCTCAGCCATTACTATGGCTAAAATGTCCGTGTATGGTAGAATGGTTTACATAATTAACACAACATGGAAACATTTATGATGATGAAAGCAACCATATGTAGAACCTAAACTTGCCTAAAGGTACATGAGAAGACTTTATTGGTAATTTTTAGCTTAAATTGAAAATGGTGGAAAAGTAAACTAACAACTGTAAAAGCTTTACTGTTTTTTAGGCTACGAATCTTCAATAGCATCAACATTGCCACTTCATTTAGTAAACTCAATATAATTAGGAATTCAGGAATTCATATGATAGATAGTAGATATGTACTAACATACTTAGCATAAATTGCCCATCTTTCTAACATTAATTTTAGCACCCTATATCATGTACAAGCTAAACAGCAACTTAGCATAAATTGCAGATCAAGGGGTGCTATTTCCTATAGTTTTCACACCAACAAAATTGTTGCACAACTATACATACAACATTTTCAGACTTACTTCGATTTTCCTTTTCTTAACTTTCACAGAGCATAAATCAACGACAATCATAAAACATTAAAGCAATAAAATAAAATAAATAAATAAATTTCATCAAGAACATTAAAAACCTAAACATTGAAACCCCGAAATAGCGAAGAGCATGCCAAATTCAATCAACTAACAATAACAATAACCAATACCCACTTTAAACATTTCATCAAGCTTCAAGAATTCTCCTTTTATTTTTTCAATCCAAGGAAAACATAATTGGAAATTCGGGAATTACAAATAACTTTTAAATGCTAATGAAACAAGTACAATAATAAAGTGCATGATTAAATAAAAATATTGACAAAAGGTTGACATCAAGCCTATTATTGAGGCAAAATACCAACTATCATGAGAATTTGATGATTTTTCAACATTTTATGTTGTAAATATTTAAGCTATCAGGTAAATAAAATGTTTTATTATGATAGAAAAAGATTTTCAAAAAGTTTCTGCTGCCAGATAATGACAGAAGGCATTTCCATCAACCAAAGAAATAGCATATAGCCTATAAATCTAACTGTAATACCAACTTTGGTTCACCAAAATACACCTTGATTACGACAAATAGATCACTTCAACAAACCTTTAATGAAAACCAATTGTATAATTAAAATGATAAGATAAGTTGTTAATAATACAAACTCTTCATGTTAAGAGTATCAAAGAACCAACCAGATGTATATCACTTTCAAGAGCAAAAGCATTAGCTCCACACAATTGCCTTGTGTGGCTGTATTTGTAGTCCAGTGTACTCTTCTACCTAAAGAATCAATGGCAAGTAAGAAGCACAAAAATCATATCAATAACAAAGAGAGAGAGAGAGAGAGAGAGAGAGAGAGAGAGAGAGAGGATATTTGGGATTTGTATAAAAGTGCTCAAAATGGTACCATCTTGCTCGCTATAATGATGTGTCTAGGATTGATTCCAGTATAAAAGCCCCCCAAAATAGGCTCTTCACAACATTTTATAGCCATTACAACCTACATACTTGAAATTAAAATAAATACAAAAGCAAATAAAAGCAAAAACAATAGTGAGTAGAACTATTATAGAAGGAAGGATATAATATGAAGAACTTTGACTGGATATGGAAATGCTTTAACAACCATTAAAGCATTGAAATTCAACACAGCCTTTAGAAATCTAATGTTACTCCAGATATGAAGTTAAAACTTAAATCAACTAGACTGTAAATACAGCCACATGTCTTTTGGGTACAGTTCTCTCATCAACCAATGTCATGCGTATTCTTCCATCATTATTAGCTTTGCTAGAGCAACTAAGACCTAACTGTAATCTCCTACTCTACAATCATCAATAATGAGAATGATTACAAGTAAATTTAACTAGCAATCATCAGACTGCTAAAAATTGATACCTAGTAAGGCATTCAAATCCTGATGGTGGATTTCCAATTTAAGCTAGAATCTAACATTCTCTTAAAAAATTAACAGCGATTGTTTCACTGTTGCATCAAGTAAAATTGGAAACTGAATACATTGTTTAAGTTTGTTTGGTCTGTATATGGAAGGGGTAGGAGAAGATTACAACAACATGTAATGTAAAGAAGATGAAGATGAGACTTTTTTTGGATCACTTGAGAATCGAGGATTTGTGAGAAGGCAAAGAAAGCTAGGGTTACAGAGAAGTATAAGGGAGAAATCATTAAGAAGAAGAAATGGAGTAGTGAAATTAAGCTGTGGTGTGGCGATGATGAGGGGCAAAAGCAGACATCAGAAGGTGGTATTAGGGGAAAATATGATGAAGAAGAAGCCCCAAATTGCATGACATTAATTTTATTTTTTAATGGGAGGAACCTACTTTCTCCTTAACCCGTAGAATACAAACATATTCTTTAGGTTGTAGGTATTTTGATCAACAGTGCTAGATAGATTCTTTAAATCTAATGGCTATTATAGATGATGACACCATATTATAATGACACCATAGAATTTGCCATTCAAAAATTATCAAATGGAGAAATACATAGTAGAAAATGGCTAGTATATTCAAAAGAATTAGAAAAAGTATTTTGTTATTGTTGGAAATTATTTAGTTTAAAATCAAATAAAATTCAATTAGCAAATGAAGGGTGTAGAGATTGGAAAAATCTTAGTGCCAAACTAAAAGTTCATGAAACAAGTAATGAGCATGCTATGAATATGAATATTTGTATTGATGCTAAGATGAGATTACTTAAAAATAAACAATTGATAAACATTTACAAGAACAAATAAATAAAGAGAAAGAGCATTGAAAAAATGTTTTATTAAGAATTACTGCCGGTGTAAAAAAATCTTTCAAAAAATAATTTGGCATTTCGTGGAACAAATGAGAAAATTAATCAAGAAAATAATGTAAATTTTTTAAGTTTAATTGAAATGATTGTTGAATTTAATCAAGTAATGCAAGAGCACATTCGATGTATTTAAAATGATGAAATTTATAATCATTATCTTGGTCATAACATGCAAAATGAATTGATAAATAATTTAGCATTAGAAGTAAAAAATAACATTGTTAAAAAAATTAAAGAATTAAAATATTTTTCAGTTATACTTTATTGTACTCCAAATGTAAGTCATCAAGAACAAAATGTCTCTTGTATTAAGATGTGTAGATATTTCAACAAATCCAATAAAAATAGAAGAGTACTTTATAGATTTTTTAAAAGTGGATAATACTTATGGTCGAGGTTTTTTAATGTGCATATTGATAAAATGAAAAGTCTTGAACTTGATATAAATGATGTGAGAGGATTAGGATATGATAATGGATCAAATATGAAAGGAAAGCCAAGGTGTAGAAAAAAGATTATTAAATATAAATGCTAGAGCATTTTATGCACCATGTGATTGTTATAATCTTAATTTTTTGATATGGCTAATTCACGTACTGAAGCTATAACATTTTTTGGAATAATACAACGTATGTAGTCATTATTTTCTTCTTTTACAAAATGATGAAAAATTTTACAAGATCATGTTTCTAGTTTGACATTTAAACCATTATCACAAACACATTGGGAAAGTCATATTGAAAGTGTCAAAGCAATAAAAGTTCAAACTCCACAAATAAGAGATGCTTTATATGTTTTGTAGAAACCGGTGAGGATCCTAAAACAAAAAGTGAAGTCATTTCATTAGCAACATATGAAATTGAAAATTTTGAATTTTTATTAGGTATGGTTATCTGGCATGACATATTATTTACTATTAATATAGTTGGCAAATATTTTTACAACTAGAAAAGTTACCCGCGCTTCGCAGCGAGATATTTAAGCATAAAAGTTAAAACAAATAAAAAAATTTAACTGCTCAAAAATTAATTATAAATTTCCAATTTTTTAGTTTGCAATTTTAAATAAAAAAAAAACCAATAAATTTGTTTGGACGTCGTCTTGTCTAATGCATGAGAGGGCATCTAAATAATTGGACATTAGAAGCATTGAAGATGGTAAAAAGGCACCTGTAAAATGGCAATTAAAAACAACTGCTGAGGTCATTTCTTCAAATAATAAAGATGCCTTTTTTTTAAGCAATGCCTTTGTCTTTTTTTACATAGGAAGGATAAGGAGAAAAGTAAAAAGAGGACAACTGGTGAAATGTGGTGCATGGTTAATACATGGCTCTTTTGATTTACCAACTTGACTAAAAGATCCTTCAAAACGACAACCTTTTTTTAACAGGTAAAAAGGACTTTCATTCATTAGAGTTTACAAATGAAAATACATCTTATTAGAGAAGAGTACATAGCTCAAAAGGGGCATTCTCCCATTAATCAGTATCAGGCCACTCAGTGACAGTTCAAGAAATGCTCGCTGCTTGTTCTGTTGAAATTAATGGGGTCGTTGCTGCTTTTGAAGTTTCTGGTATTGCAGCTTTTTTTTCTTCTATTTATGAATTCATTTATTTTTCTTTTAGTTTTCTAAAAAAAAATTAAAGCTCTACATGCCTGTTTCTACTATCAGGAACTTCTACGGATTATGTTTCTTTAGCACTATTTGGTGCATTATTTTTCTTGATCTAAGCTTGTTTTGGTTTTATACTATTTTTTATGAGCTTATTTACCAAATGATCTTTGATTATGAGCTCTAATGATTCTTTTGGTTGCTATTTTTTTTTTCTTGTAAAAACAGGTGATTAGTGGAATAAATAGAGGATCAAGTTGTAGCTGGGAGATCGATAGATAGTGCATGTTAATGGTCTTTGATTATGAGCCCAAACGATGGTCTTTTTCTTCTTTGTTTTTTAGGATACTAAAAGGAACGACGTCGTTTCTCTTAAGAGAGAGGGGAAACAGTGACATAATTGTAATAAAGCTGGATTACAGAAGTAAAGAGGGTTGTGGCAAATTTAAATTTGGACAAAATTTAAGGGCAAGGAATTCACTATTCATGAACAGTGAATTCCTTGTCCGAGTTTATTATTTTGTATAGATGTAAGCATGTGGATATTTCTATTGTAATAGATCATTTAAAAAATCTTATCATTTTTTAAAAAAATTATAGAGAAAATAGGTATGAATCTTCTATGATTTTTGCAAAAGCGATTACAAAATAGATGGATATAAAACCAAAATTTCATGAAAAAGTATAATAAAAAGAAAAAAAAGCAATTTGATCAAAAATGAAAATGAAGAGATAAAATTATCTACTGAAGAATCTTTTAGAATTAATTATTTTGTATATTTAGTTGATCATGTAATTTCCTCTCTTCAAAATAGGTTTGAACAATTTAAAATATACGAAGATAACTTTGGTTTTTTATATAATATGGAAAAGTTTAAATCACTAGATGATGATGATTTAAAAAATTGCTTAAATCTTGAAATTTTTTTAAAACAAGATATATTTTTTGATATTGATGGTTTAGATTTATTTTCAAAATTAAAAGTTTTAAAAGAAATTATAACTATAGAAATAAAAACACCACTTGATATATTAAATTTTATTAAAAAAGTGAATTCTTTTCCAAATGTATGGATAGCTTATAGAATATTATTAACTATTCTTGTTACTATAACTTCAACTAAAAGGAGTTTTTCCAAGTTAAAATTAATAAAATCTTATTTATATTCAACTATGTTCACAAGAAAGATTAAATAATTTAGTTATATTATCAATTAAAAAGGATTTAGTTTCTAAACTTGAATATAAAAAATTAATTAGAGATTTTGCATTTCAAAAGGCAATAAAAATAAATTTTAAATAATTCTAACATTTTTATATTATATTAAAAAATTGTCTAGGGCCCTGAGTATCCTTGAGCCGGCCCTGGTTACACCCTTTGTCATTCAGTTTGAGGTGGATGGTTAGTGTCTCATTCCATATCACATCTTTAATAAAGTTATATTATCAACTAATCAACCCTCTCGAATCCATCTTTAATAAAATTGAGAAAAATTAATGTCTAACCTTTTATATGTGTGTGTGTGTATATATATATATATATATTATATACACATACAAAAAATATTTTCAAATTTATATTTGAAACATTTGTAGAGATAATGTTAGCAACAACTTAGTACATAGCTTACAAAACATATTTACAAATCTTGTATAATTGTAGTATACAAAATATGACCACCACAATGAGAGTACACCAAAATGAGTTTGTCATGTCAACTTTATACAGGATGTCTACAAATTCTCTAAGTTTAATGATCTACTACTAAACTTTGCTATCTGATTTTTTTTAAAACGGAGTTAAAATGAGTACAAATACTTAATGAGCAAATGTTACAAGCAGAAAATAGTTTATTTAGTTAAGAGAATTGTAATGAACTCGTAAAAAGCCATAGAGTTGGGAGGGTGAATAAGGATTTTGATAGAATTGAGGAAGAATTTAAATTTGGAGGAAAATTTAGAAGCGATTAAGAGTTTAAGTTGACAATGAACAAAATGAGGTCAAGAGAAATATCAAGAGACACAAGTGATTTTAGAGAGTTGGAATTCTTAACTAATTCTACGTCTCCCACCTAACTCCTTCCAAGTTAGAATTTTCCAAACTACCGTACTAATCTACTAATAAGATTGCTAAGAGTTTTTCAAAGCTTAACTCAAACCTTTACAATAAGTGATGTTTTTTTTTTTTTTTGCTAAGCTCAAACCTCAACTAAAATCCCAAGTGCATTGATGGCTAGCACTTGAACCAATCCACTAGAGTTGATTTTCACTTCCCCTTATTTAACCCAAGAAAGAGTAGAAGTAGAATCCTAACTCTAATTACAACCCAACTCTCAATAAATTAAGAAATTTATGAATTACAAAGAGAGCTTTTGAAGCATGCAATAAATTCTAAGGAATTGATCAGTTGAGCACTTGTCTAACCTTCATAAATGACTTATGAAGGGTGTATTTATAGTTGAGCTTTAAAATATAGCTGTTAGAAGGCTATAAGTTCGTGCTCCACTTATCCTTCTTCATTATATGCTCTCTTTCAGCTTTTACAAGAAAATGCCTGCTCATGATCGTGAGGATAAAAAAAACTAGTCGCTGCATTTAATTTATGGTTGTTATTGGAGTGCCATGTCACTTGTGGTCCTCCTCACAATTGTGAGGACCACTTATAAGGAGTCCTGGATGCCAAGTCTCCTTTTGAGTTTGTAAATTATATATAGGTTTTCTTTTTATGATCATGATTATGGTCCTTTTGCTCACTATTATGACTCCACTCATGAGGAGTCCTGAAATCTTGAGTTCAAAAAGCACCTTCTATATCTAATTCTTCTTTCTATGATTATGATGATAATTATAATTATGGTGATGATGATGATAAGAGCTTTATGTTGAGCAAACTTGTTTTAAAATGCAAAAACTTGCTTTCAAAGAAAAAGTTTTACAAAATGGAGTTCTCAAAACTATAAAATGAATTTGAGGATTTAAAAGAAAATTTTTTAAAAATGAATTCATTAAATAAGCAACCCTGCAGTAATTTACAAGCTTCTTTGACTTTGAAAAATGAATTTAATAAAGCTAAGAAAGAAAATGATTTAATTTCGAAAGAGGTTTTAGAGCTTAAGAGTACCTTGTCCAAATTTCAAAAGGGAAATAAGTCCCTTAATATATCTTAGATTATCAAAGGTCTCATAGCTTGATGTTTGGACTTGGATAGTCAAATGAAGCTTTCATATCATCAAGTCCTATAAAGTTTATGAAAACTAAAGTTGCATCATCCCTCATCCCTAATGAGAGCATTAAGACTCAACTCACTAAAACAAGGGAGTCTCACACTCAAAGTGCCAATGCTAAACCTTCAAAGGCTATTCCCTCAAAGGCTCAAAGGCCTAATGCACAAGCTAAAAGATCCCAACATTATCATGCATTTATATACATAAAAAGGCACACACTAAAAACTTTAGACCTAAAAAGTAAATGCATGATTGTCTATGTGCATCACATTTTCATATTAAATCTTACTTGCATAGGAAAGCCACCAACTATCATATACATAATCAATTTATAAGAGTTGGTAGACTCATGAATCCTTGCATTGAAGATTTGTAAACATTTAAAAATGTAAGACTTGTAACTAGTAAATTCAAATCTTGTAAACTCTTGATGATTCCTTCTTTATCCATATTTGGATCTAGTGCCACTCCCCTTTTCAATGCTTCTTGAGACCCAATGACAAGTTGGGGGATTTTATTTGTAGAAACATAATTTTCTGTAGTCATTTCTGGCTTGGTGGCTACTTTTGTACTCCTCGAGTTATATGATACTTTTTCATATACGATTGAGTCATCATAAAACTTTACATCAATGAAATAAGATTCTGCCATGGTAAAGGGATTAGAGTCAGCATCCACCCTCTTCATTTGTCTATTTTGGCAATACTGAAAGCATTATTGAAGTTTAGATGAGACAACACCATTCTCATGCATCCATGGCCACCCAAGTAATATTTTGTTGGTTGTTCTAGCATTAATCATATGAAATAAAGCATTTGTCCTAAATTCATTTATGAGCAATGTTAGCGAACTTTGCCTAAAGTTATTTTGCCTCTTTAGTTGAACCTCTGAATTGTTAAAGACTCTTCATAAGCTCACCCATAGGTATACCCAAGTCCTTTAAGGTCTTAAGTGGTAAGATATTTACAGTTGATCCGTCATCTATGAGGATTCCATTGATCTTTTATTTGTTAATATAGCCTTGAATAAAAAGTGGACGGTTATGAAGTTTGGACCCAAGCAACAATTCCTCATTAGTGAAACATATTTTTGTTGTATAAGGATTGCAAGAAAGCTTCTTAGACTTGAGTTTTTCTTCCTCCACATATTCACGATCATTTACATCTTTATTGAAGTAGTAGCAAGCAACGACTTCATTATTATGATCCAAGAGTTCCTTTGGCAACTTGGTTTTTGTACAAACTTGCCCTTTCTCATGCCCGGGGGTACTTTTCTATTTATTACTTTCTGAGCAACTAACTTTCTAATAGGCCTTTTTATGACCTTAACTTTAGCTCTGTTAAAATTGGGCTTTGGTGTAAGCACATTCATCTTTCTCCTTCTCTTTTGAGTAATTAAAGTCCACCCTTCCTCATAATGGTCTTCAGTTTTTAGATTTTAACATTTAATGCCCCTGCTTTGCATAAAAATTCATATGGGTTGAGGCAAAATTTTGTCATCAATAAGATGCACTAAAACATCAATGGGTTCAAGGCTTCCAAACTTTATAGTTGTAGAATAAAGAACTATAATCAAGGTTGTATTGGAGGTCATAGGTTCTTCATAAAAAACAACTTCCCCTTTCTCATGCAACTGCATAATTTTATTTTTTAAGAAAAAGCACTTCTTAACAGGATGACTAACCAACCGATGGTACTATAGTAGTTCAAATCATTCACTCGATTAGCCTTCTCAGAGCACTTCATCTCAGGTAATTGAACGAGATTAGCTTTAAGCAAGTCATCTAACATGTAGGGAATGCTAAAATTAGGAAAGGGATAGTCTTTTTCCTATCTTTCCTTTAAAGTGTTCTTCTTTGTTCCTTGACTTTGAGCAGTGGTGGACTTCTTTTCTTGCTTCTCCTCAGTTATAGATGATAACTTTAAAGTTTTTATACTAATATTTATGGATTATTTGCTTTCAGCCTTTAAGGAAGGTTTATGCCCTTTATGGGAGTCTCATTTTTCTTTCCCTTTCTTTAGATCCTCCATTGGGAAGGTTTATGTTCCAGCATTAACAATATTAAGTTCCATGTTATGAGCATGAGTAGCTAGCTCTTCAAAGGTTCTAGGCTTGATACCTTGAAGAATATAGTGTAGTCTCCACTGCATACCTTCAGTGCACCTCTCCAAACCAGAAGCTTCAAAAAGATTATCTTTGCAGTTAAGGCTTAAATTCCTCCATTGGTTAATATAGTTAATAACAGGTTTATCTTTCCATTGACGTGTACTCATAAGCTTTATCATGTTAATACTTTGGTGACTGCTATAGGAGTAGTTAAGAAATTTGCATTCCAACTATTCCCAACTGTCAATGAAACTTGGCTTTAAGTCAATGTACCAATTAAAAGAACTTTGTTGGCCATTTTTATGATTAAGGCTTAATCTACCTTATTTTTTATTTTAACAAACTTAATTTTGAGTTACTAATATATTTGTTCCAATTATGTATAAGCTAGGCATAAATAAAAGCAAAAATCAAGCTCTAAAATACAAATATAGCATTAAGATAGTGACACTCACGATCCCCATCCTGATCGTGAGCACCATTTCGAGCAAAATCATGATAAAAGACTCAATTAAACAAAAGAGATATTGACCCTCACGGTTGGCGTCATGATCGGGATCATGTTTGTGACTAGACCATCAGGGTCGTGATTAAGCTAAGCCTAATCGTGATAAAATTAGACAAGAATAAAAATTTTTCCAATGACCCTCACTGTCTTGATCACGACCATGATCATGCTCATGCTCATGATGAAGGTCACGGTTGAAGCGCACGAGTATGACTTCAAAAGACCTTAATGATCAGAAGAGACAGTGACCTTCACTGTCTAAGTCACGACTATGATCATGCTCATAACACTGGTAACAAATGGGGCTCACGAGCATGACTCAAGAACTTCATGAAGGCTAAAAGAAACAGTAACCCTCACGATCCGGAGTCACAATCATGACCACAGTCACGGTCTAGGTGGTAGCCCCATAACGGTCATAGTAAGGTTCTAACGGCTAGTTTAATTGATGATCACGTTAGTGATTAGGCATATCATGATTATGACCATGATTTTTTCTACAAAAAGTTGTCTAAGTATTTAATGAAGATGGTAAAGGTTGAAGAAGGTAGAGCTACTCTCCAACAGCTAGTTTTTGCTTCTCAATTATATATACACCTCTAAAAACCTCATTTAAGAGGTTAGATGAAGTAGTTATGAAAATTTAATTCTTAGCATTCAAGTGTACTTTAAAAATTCTCAATATCTTGAATTACTTTCTTAAACCCTTTGAGTGTGGGTTATGTGATATAGATTAGGTTCTCTTTCATCTATTCTCTAGGGTTGAAAAAGGGAAGTGAAGAATAAATTCTAGTGGAATTGGTTTAAATATGAACCATTAAAAAACTTGAGTTTTTTAGTTATGGTTAAAACTAAGCCAAGAAAAGCTTGTTCGTAAAGGTTTGAGTTTACCTTTAAAAACTCTCTTATAATCAATCTCAAAAAGTAAACAGATTGATTGTGGGTTTGTAAAATCCTAACTTGGGGATAAGTTAGGTGGAGACATAGGTTTTTGATAAATCGAACTCCTTGAATCCTTGTGTTCTCTCTTCTAATCTTCTTTTACTTTGTTAATTCCTTTTTAATTTCTTAAATTTTTCATTAGTCCAATTTACTCCCTCTTTAGAGCCTTTTTCACACTTGCCTTTAAGGATTGAACAAATTGTTTGACCATTAAATCACCATAGGTGCCCGCATTATTATAAGTTTCCTTGAAGTGAGCCACATATTGCCTATGATTACCTTTTGCCATTAAATTGCCAAAACTTTGGGGGTCAATAATTGGCAAACATGTTTATGAGATCAATCGTTTGAGAATATGTCTTGGCATATGTATAGGAGGGTTGATTAATACTTTCCACTTGACCTTTGATAACTTCCTTAGCAAGATCCTTTAATTGATATGCAGTTGTAAATCCACTGGGAATCACTTATGTGGGCTTTGATACTGCACCAAATGTGGGACTAGTAATAGTAGTAGGAATTTACATAACTTTTTTATTTTGTAGTTGTGAATCTTCAGTAACCACAATTGTTTTGTCAATCAAACTATTGACTTTCTTTATCAAGGAAGTCATTTGTTTATCCTTTTTTTCTTATTGAGTCAGTGAGAACTTCCAAGGTATTGCTCATTTTGGCAACTTGTTCCTCTAAAGAGGTAGTGTTTTTCATTATAAGACTCATGATATCAGAAGAGTCATTTAGAGATAGAGGCATATAGGAAGAGATTAACGTATCATCACCATGAGCAACATCTTTTTTTAGGGATGAATTAAGATTCTCTTTTGCTTGTGGTAGATATTAAGAATGAGACACCACTTCTTAAATTGATGATGGTGGGATAAGCACATTTTGAAGCAGAGGAAGAATGTGCGTATAAGTGTCCTCAATCATTCTTTCTTTGATGATGGCTTTTGGGCCAACATTAATAGTGCCTCACACGGTGAAATGGGTGGGTATCTTGAATTGACGATTGTTATTTCTTGAGGCCATGGATCTTGATTGTTGAACTTTGAGATGATTTGTGAAGGAAAGAGATGAAAGATAGAGATCGTCCCACTAGGCGAACTAGAAATTTATTAACAAAAATTTCTTGTTTTGAAATTAAGAAGTAAGAAAGTAATAATAAATATCAAAAGAAACTTAGTAATAAAAAGAAAAAGGGTATAGTCTCTAGTGTAAATCTCTATGGGTGTAGACATTAGATCCTTTAACGCTTTCCTTCGTTAATGATGAACCAAGGAAATGAAAGGCTTACTCTTGAATCCATTGAAGAATATTCCTTTAATCAGGTAAAGAAGACATGTTGAATCAATCATGAGCTTTGAAGTAGCCTTGTTAAGATCTTCAAATTTATTTTGAATTGCAATAGTCTTGTCGCTTAGAAAGAAATCTACAAAGCTTCTTTAGTACTTTGATAGTAGAGTTCTAGCGTCTTGACTTCCTTCAATTCTTCTTCCAAATGAACCATATGCACTCCTATTTATAGAGAATTTGAGGAGATGCATATATGGTATTTTCTTATATATAAATTTTGTATTTATTTAGAGAATAACATATTACTTTTGTATTTTAAGTAAGAGCATATTTTCTTTGACTCTTACCTTTTACAAAAAAATATATGTGTATTATCCTTATTTCTTTTTATATTTTTTCGTATATAGAGAATAATATATTCTTTATATTTTTTGGCAATTGTATACTTACTTGTCGACATATAAAATATTTTCTTTACTATTATTGGACTTTATTAATTAATTAATTATCAAATAACTTTGCTAGCCCTATTAAGACAAACCCAAATTTGTTAATAGATTTTTTTAAAACAATTTGTATATCTACACATCTAAAGGAGCTACAGATCTATAACCACTTAAGATCATAAGGAGGATCACAAGTTAGGTGTCATCTTTGTAATGGACATAATTCAAAGTCAATAGTCATATTTTTTATGCTCACAATTATGACTATGATCCTCATGATCACGAGGAGTAAAATTCCTACAAAAGTCAAACTAATCATTTAATGAAGATGAAGAAGTTGGGGATGATTTTGAAAGTCTTCAACTGCTATTTTCTAAGCTTCTACTATAAATACAACCCTCAAAACTTATTATGAAGTTAGAGAGTTATTAAACTAATTTTTTTTATGAGAATTCATTTACATTCAAAGCTTTCATCAATTTCACTTGGTAACTAATTCCGGTACTCATACTCTTGACAGAGTTGGTAAGTGTTAGCTATAGGTCTCTCTTTTCTACTCTTTCTTTGAGGTTAAAGAAGTGGGTAGTGAGGATCTTAGCTTAGGTTTATGCTTAGCCTTTTATAATAACACAATTACGGTTGATTTGTGTTAAGCCAATAAAAACACATTAGTTATAAGGTTAGTGTTGTGTCTCAAAATATCTTACTTATACAATCTTATTGATAAGATTGGAGTAAAGATTAGTAATCCTAACTAGGATTATTATAATCTTGACAATTATAACTTACAATAACCACCACAAAACAATTATAAACACAATTAAAAGTATTTTTGATATTTTCTTATTGTTATCAAATTATTATTGGGTTGTTGTTGTTGTTTTTTGGTTTTTTTCTTTATTGTTGTTTGGTTGTTGTTGGGTTATTGTAATTTTTTGGTTTTTTCTAGTTGTTGTCTAGTTATTATTTAGGTTGTTGTTGTTGTTGTTGTTGTTGTTGTGAGGTTGTTGTTGTGCCGTTATTATTTCTGTTTTTTTAGTTTTTTCTGATTGTTATCTGGTTGTTGTGCGGATATTGTGAGGTTGTTGCTGGGCTGTTGTTGTCCATTGATAACTTGATTTGGGAATTCCTTCAAATCCTACACATGTGCTCACGAAAATAATAAGGTCAGAGGGTGGGGTGTCCCCCACAAACACTCCGATGCTTAAGTTAGTAGAGATTTTGAGAATAGCAAAGAGAATGCTTTATGAGGGTGTGTGTGCATGATATGAATGATATACAAGGTTTAAGGAGTATACATAGGGAGAACATATACATAAACTTGACCTGATTATGATTCTTTATAGATAAGAGATTATCTTTATTGATTTAGGTTTCCTTTATGCATATTGATCTGAATATCCTTTTCCCTTAAGGATTGAAGTCCTTTTATGCAATATGGGAATCCCTTTTCCTTTAAGGATTAATATCATTTTCAAAGTGGAATGCTTGTATTAGGTATCAAGAGTCCCCCCAAACGTTTGTTCGAATATTTATGTCCGTGTATCTTGCTTTGAACTTTTAATTCTGAGATTTTTAAATTTTTTGAGTAATCTGATTTGAAAGTTATGAAGTGTTTGATCTAAAATAGGTTGGTATACTAGATGCTGACTATTGATAACACTCATGTTGGAAGGCATGCGCCTCAAAATTGCTCTGAGTATGCCCATCTTGCCTAGTACTTTTATTTTATTATCCGAGTTCGTTCGTATTAATGGGTATCGACCCCGGACATCTCTAAGTACACTCGTCTTACTGAACATCTATCCTAGGTTTAATCAATTACACTTGTATTGGTAAGCATGCACCCTGAAATTGCTCCAAGTATACCCATCTTATCGAGTATCTTTCATCTACACTCATGTTGGTAGGCATGCACCCTAGAATTGCTCCAAGTATGCCCGTCTTACCAAGTGTCTTCATCAACACACGTGTTATTAGGCATGTGCCCCGGAATTGCTTCGAGCATGCATGTTTTACCAAGTGTCTTCATCTACACTCGTGTTGGTAGGCATGCGCCCCAAAATTACTTTAAGCATGCCCGTTGTAAAGAGTGTCTTTGTTTACACTCATGTTGGTAGGCATGCACCCCAAAATTACTCTGAGTATGCCCGTCATACTAAGTGTTTTCTTCTACACTGGTGTTGGTAGGCATGCGCCCTAAAATTACTTCAAGTATGCTCGTCATACCGAGTGTCTTTGTTTGATTGTCCGAGTACTCTCGGGTTCCCAACCATCGTCCCTAGATCCTACAAGAGATTGAGGGTTAGTGTTTAAGAAAATATAGGTGGTAAATTTTGTCGTAAGTCATTTGCTCAGTAAACATGTTGTGTCAGGATATGGATCAAGTGCCATTATTGATGATTGGAGTTGTTGTTCGGATATTGGTATTGTTATGTCATCTGAGTAATTGGATATCTCATGTCACTTGACGTTTTGGCTTATTTGAACGTGTCAGAGCGACATTTGATTTGCTACTTTTTAAATTTTGAATTTGCACTAGACCGGACAGTTGGAAGGTCGTGTTACATTGAAAAGTCTTTCTTTAATAATCATTTCAGTAGTGGGTTTTTAATAACCTAATATGATTACTAGAATGCCCCTGATGTTTGTTTTGCTTATATTATATGTAAGGGCATGAGGAGTCTTTCTAAAACCTTCTTTCTTCTATAAATTAAAAGAATTGAAAGTTAAAATCACTTTCAAATTTTGCTCTCTTTCTTGCTTATCTTTCTCTGTGTTCTTTTTCTCTCCTTTGCCTTTTACTTCGGTGCTTGTTTCTATTACTTTTTTTATTCTCTTAAGGCTAGTTTTATTGTCAGATCTTTTTATTTTCTTCATTTTCTTCTTTTTGTTTTAATGGCTCCTTGAGAGGCTGTAAACTCTTCCCTATTTGAGCCTAAGGTAGATGACAATATGCTTAGGGTGTGTAAGAGGAAATTTGGTATTCCTTCAGAGTATAATTTGTACACCACAAGGGGTGAATTTAGGGCTCATAACCTTATTTTAGGTTTAGAGGGGATGGTAGTATACATTGACCAGTTAGAGGGAGGGTTGAGATTCCTATTAGAACCTTTTGTGAAGGCCTTTTTAAATAGGTATAACATAACTATGGGTCAGCTTCATCAGAATAGCTACTGAATCTTGACTGGCTTTATTAAGTTAGTGCACGGAGAGGGTTAGGAACCAGACCTCGAGTTGTTTCGGTATATGTATAATCTAACTAAAAACGGGGGAGTTGACCTTTTCTTTATTTGCTGTTTTGAGTCATAGCTTGTTCGTAAAGATTTCGGACTTGAACAAAGCCTGGTCTTTTTATAATTGAGCATCCAATGGACTTTTTAAATGTCCAACGCAATTGGGTGGAGGAGTGTCACTGGGTGAAATGTCCAAGCAAGCTTTCGGGCAATAACATGGACTTTCTTATCTCTTTTCATGCTAAGTGTTTAATTAGAAGTCCATCCACTGAGAATTATTCTTGTTTATATTGCCGAAGAGTTTATCTGAGCAATGATGAGTTGAATGCCGAAGAAGGTAATTTTGATTTTGGTTGAGGTATTTTCTAACTTTTTTTTTATTTGTAGATGGCTGAGTTTTATGACTTTGCAGTCGGAATGGTTTTAGATGATGAGCATCAGATGGAGCAGGTTAACGAGAATCCTATTCTGAAGAAAGAAGTTCTAGCTGCTGTTGTTGATCCTCTCTCTCAAGCCATGGTGGATCTGACTCTGACGAAGGGTGCCACCACTTCCAGGCAAAAAAATTCTCGAGCTTCAGAAGGAGAATATAAAGAAATGATAGAGGGTGCAGACTTTTTGTTAAGCATCCTAAGATTTTTGGATGTCCAAACATGAAGGGATAGATTGAATTTAAGGTTACTAACCCTTCCATCTTTAACTCCGAGTCCGGGATCAGTACTCCGAGTTTCTGCGACTCTAAAAGGATATAGCTAGCCGGAGAGAGGTAGATGTTTATGATTTTAAATCTTTTGGATGTAAGGACTTCTTCCTTTAAATTCTTTTGTATAATGTATGACTTTTTGGGTTCTTTCCTAAAATCTCCTTTTTGCAGACTACCCAAGGTTTGTTACTAGCAAAGGACATTCGCTACCAGTTGAAAAAAGAGTGTAATTTGAAGGAGGCAAAGCCAAACACTATTGCCTTAGAGTATGAGGATACGCTAAAGAAGGCTAAAGAACTTCTTGAGCTTTGCTAAACTAAATAGGCTTTAGTTGAATTTGAGGCTGAGAAGAAGCAGTAGAAGATTGATGAGCTGGAGCATTCCCTCTCTAAGTTGACTTCAAGAATAGACCAACACTCCTGAGTAAGAACTTCTGAGAAGGAGTTATCTAAAGAAAAGGATGCTTGGTAGAAAAACAAGAAAAATTGCCATAGAATGATAAAGGGATTCTTCAAGGCTTTCAAGTCCGAGAGTCAGAGGAATCTATTTACCTAAAATTTTGAGTTGGACTTTTCTGAGCTTGACAATATATCATATCAAGACCTAGTGGGTTTGGCTGCGAAGGTCAGCACTCCAGTAGTGGCTATGTCACACCTCATCTTATATAGCCCGAGATGGACATTTAAAACTAACCATTTAGCAAACCATTTAGTCCAGTCTAAATATGTTATAAATGTAATTATATTTGCAAAAGGAATGAAATAACTATCTTATAAAAGTATAGTCTTGTTCATATGTGTTTATGAATAATGAAATACGTATAAAGCAATTGGATAATATAGAAAATCACATTTTTAAACTAGATTGATTTTAAGCTTTGTGAACTAAAAACACAGTAGTGAAAATCTTTAAAGTAATATAAAATGCATTTCCAAACAGTTGCTTTACATATAGCGTAGCAACCACTGTTTGACTTTAGAACATATTCATTTACAATCTTTTTAGAAACAGGGTTAAGAAACAAAAATACAAGGCTTCTCTAACGAGGATCTTGTCCAACCTTACTTGAACTTTTGTACACACTCAATCAGCTTAGGCCACTCACTATCAAGCCCTGTTATCTGAAAAGTTTATAAAATAGAGTAAAATAAGTACAAAAATACTCAATGAATAGATATTTCAAGTAGAAAACAATTTGGTTAAACCAAACGCATTAAACTTCTCAAACCAGACTACTAGAGTACTTAAAATCAAGTTATAATCCACTTGAAATATCAAAGTCATTCTTGCTTTTAAACTTATACAAAGCTTAGCCAAGTAAAACATATGCCTTTACAAACATTAATGCAACCTTTCATATGTATTAACCATCACCTATAACAAGCATTACAACCCAGCCATAACATACAGGCCATCACAAACTCACTCTCTAGGCACACTTGAAGGTTAACCCTTCGACTACATTAGCACATAATGACCCTTCTCCCTTCAATGTCCTTTAATCAAGTACCCTGTTGTTTATTGCACAATAACAACCAACACAATCTCAAATGTGCATATATCATCTCATTATATTTACACAACTCATAAAGGGAGGTAATACACAAAACCAAATGCCATTTCCATCCATAATCAATCAAAATATTGCCATCACATTATAGTTCCACAAAGCATTCCAAAATCAAATCATCTCTTTTCATAATTCGAAGCAATGAAACCAGGTCAATTATAAACTCAATTAGATCATCAAGTAACTAAAATATTCTCAAATCATATTACAAAATAAGGCATAGAGTAGTACACATTTAACTTGTAAACTTGAAATCAATATTGTTTCAAATCTTGAAACTTTAACAACAATTCAAGTAGTTACAAGGCTGAATTAAAATAGTCCTAAAACACTAATTTTAGATTCATAAAACAACAATAAAAGGCTCATTTTGATGTTGATATAAAACATGTTAAAGGGCTTGAACATCCACTTACAAAATAGCTTCCAAAATAATCACAACTCGATCATCGATTTGCTCAGTTTACACCACCACTTTCCTTGCCTTTTCCAGCACCTAAAGCATGAAATTTTATTTACAAATCATCAATATAATGATCCCACATACTTCTCTAACCATGCAGCCACCAAATGATATGCATAAAATGCAATTAAACTCAATTCTACAAACCAGCTCCATTTATTCTAAAAGGGTTGTTTCAGGTCTAACTTAGAAAAATTTTCCGAAATTGTAGAAAAGGAATTTGAAGCTTAAATTTCAATTAGTCTTATATTTTTATATATAGAACATTCTATAAAATTTTCACATCAATTAGATAACCACAAAGAAAGTTATAAGCAATTGAATATAACCAACTTAGTTATTTTGACAGATTCAGCAGTAAAATATTTCATCTTATTAAACTAATATAAAAACTGAATCAGCTTGAGCTTTGAAAGACAAAGTTTTACAAGACTCTTTAAAGTTTCTATAACATCAATGAACACTCAATTTGGAGCTTCCTAGCTCAAGATATAATCAAAATAATGAGACTGATAAACTAGAATTCTCAAACCTGAGAACAGCAGCTTATAAACCTTAGATTAAATCAAACAAAACACTTAAAATCCTTACCAATTGAATCACTACAGCCTTTAGGGATGATGACTACAACCTTAAAAGTGCTTTAGATCTTCAAACTCAGCTTGCAAAATCACTCTCAACTTGTAACTTTTGATGATTCTTCCTAATCCCCTCTCTTTCTTTTACAAAAATGGTGGTTTCTTTATTTTCCCTTTCACATACTTATCTATCCACTAAAAGCCATGACCAAAAGAAGATTCCATATCCAATTTAGATAGATTAAAATGTAAATTATTCATTTAAGCCCTTAATGAAATGCTAACATTACCTATTAACTCTCAAACTTTCATTTATGCGTTCTAAGATAATTATTTGCTTCAATTGAGTCCTTATCATCCTAAACTTTTTAATTCTCATTCTTCACTTCATTTTACTCGCAATCCCTTTGATTCTCATAATTTCACTCATTTTGAGTGTCATCAAAATTCAAAAATTCTCGCTCTTTGACCAAGCACAAGTCATAGCTAGTTTTAATACACTAACTTAACTATATGCAACTCTTGACTTACATTCAAGTGTCTATAACCATATCCAAATATAATTACTTATAGTTAAATTCAATCAACATATATGTAAATGTAATGCATAATGAATGCAAATGTACTTAGAATTAGGTACGGGTGTGACAGGCTATTTCTGATCAAGTAAAAGCAGGTGAATGGTCAAAAGCTCTGGATATAACTATGCCCTCTAAGTGAAGGGCTTGACTTGTAATTTCAGCTTACGTAATCTTTTTTCTTTTTTTTTTGGAAATAAATGAAAATATGAACTTTTTTTTACTCAAGAATCTTCTTATTATGTTGCTCAGAAATCTTTATTTCATAGGTGTATATAACTAAATAGCAATGTTTAAAAGACTAAACAACTAAATAACTTTGAATAATTAAAAGATTGAATGATTGAATAACTGAGTAAATGAAAGACTGAGCAATTGAATAACTTAGTGTTGCTGACTTTGAAAATATAGATAGAACTTTTTGAGGCTATATGCATTCCAAAAACGAGGTAGTTTTTGAAAGGAATTGGTTAAGCTACTTAGGCCATGGAGACTTGTGTGATGAGCACAAACCAAAGTAGAGTAAATTTCAAAATTTTGCTTTATCATAACCCTTCATCACATGAAGAATTCCACTCCCAAGATCCATTTTGCAATTAAACACACAACTAAACAAATACATCATATGTATAATTATAATTAGGAAATCAAGTTGCGGAATCACTTACCAATTTCCCAAGTGTTTGATGTAGACCACAATAATCTACTACAATGGATTGCCTTCTTGAATCAATGCCTAGCCACCCAAGTGTATGGCCTCTAGCTTGAAACACCAAAGCTCTCCAATCACCTCCTTGCCTTCAATCAAGTGTGGTTGCAAGCACCTCTCTTATGACCCAAGAAGCTTGAACTAACTTGATCCCTCAAGCAAGAACTAAGAGTTTACTTTTGGTATATATTTGGTTTCCTTTGTCTCTACAAACTCCACTAACACTTAATGGATATTAACTCTTGTAGCCTTACTAACTCTTAATAATGTTATATATATATGTAGAGAATTAGGGTTTTATTAGATATAAACACATAAATATCTCTTACACCATCATCATTTGGGGGCCACCTTGCATGCCACCTCTTGACTTGGTTAAGAGCGTATATATATATGTATATATGTAGAGAATACATGTAGAGAATATATGTAGATACATTAAACACATCATATGTATTTAAACCACATATATTTCTCTACAAATCCCACTAACCCTTAATGCCCCATAAGTCAACAATATACACACATGAGATAAATATCTCCTTTGTATATCTAAAAGACTTTAAATTGATAAATGGACTTGGGCTTGGTTATTGGGCCAACTCTTGGACCAATATTTGGGCCAAGCCCAATCCATAAATTAATTGGGCTTAGTTGATGGACTTGTGCTTTTTGGTTGGGCCAACACTAGGCTCAAGCCCATTCCACTAAACTAATAGCTTTAGGTTGATGGGCCATGGGGTTGGGCCAACTTTTGGCTCAAGCCCATTCCATCAAACTAATGGGCCTTGTTAATGGGCCTTGGATTAATCTTTGGGCCAAAACTCTTTTGGGCCTAGGCCAATACACCTTGGCCCATTAATCAAATTCCATAAGGAAACAATATATATTCTTTATTTAAT
>CATIWK010579438.1:0-13191 GCA_949634005.1 Mallotus japonicus
GTCCCCAGAGGTACTTCTTTGTCTCCATTTTCTTGTTAATCAAGTTCAAATTCAATTTTGAGCCAATTTTTATTGGTTAAGTGTAAAACGCTTAAAATATGTGTTACAAATCCAACAATTTTATGTAATACTTTGAGTGTAGATAAAAATCTTCTGAACAAAATATATGTGCTTTGGCCAATGATGGAGCAGTAGCAACTCAACATCTTGAGATGTAAAAGTTTGAATCTTGTCTTGGTCAATTTAAAAGGAGAGAACTATCTCCTATTATGTAATCCATCGATGCTTATGTCATAAGACCTCTTCATTAAAAAACAAAATGTGTTTTGGATTGAAAATGAAGATAACATATGTGCCTTATGTTGACAGATTTCCTCCAATTCGCAGTGGGGAATACCTGAAAGAACGATGTCAGGAGGTACATGGCTCATAGATTGATTCAAGGCCATGTTTTTTGCTTTGCAGTGTGGAATTACTGTATGAATTCTGCTGCTTCTATTTCTAGTTGTACCAAGCAATAAACTTTAGTTTGGACATGAACGTAAGATTTGACCGAACATGAAGCCAATAATTTTGTTCCGCCATTACAGTAAGCTTTGACCGAACATAAACATAGAATTCTTATTTTATTTCATTTCAATTCTTAGATAATTTTGTCTATTGTGACTGCTGAATACTGGAGGTAACTATAAAAAAATTTACAAAAAAATTACATAGCATTTTTTCCATAACTATGGAGAAATGATTAAAAAAAAAGAACTAAACAGGGATCTAGATTGTAATTTTTCAGAGACCAAAATTGATATTTATCGCGAGTCACGATATCTATCATTGTCCTTTAAGAATATTGTAATGTAAGCAAATTTTCATATGAAGTTTCTTGAAGGGAAAAGGTACATTTAGGCCCTCCATATTTAGTCCAAATATCACCTAAGCCCTTAAAAGTTTTTTGTTTTTTTGGGCTCAATAAGACCTTTAATGTCAGTGAACTAAGTCACTTGGATACTCCTTCAATTTTTTAGCATCACGGTGTTAAATTTCAGCTAAAAGACTGATGACATGGAATAGTCGGACCCACAGCTTTGTCTCTCTCTCTAGTCCAAGTCTCCAACCAAATTTTGGATTTAAAAGAATCTTAAAAGTATAAAACACGCAGCATTTGCATAATATGCAAAATAGAAGGGCTATTTACCATTTTATGGTAAAAAATTAAAAAAAATTCTCTTTTTATAGTATTTTTCAAACTATTTTTCTTTTTTGTGGTGAACTTTGAAATTTTTTTCCAATTTGTGATACTTTTAGCTGAGGTTGTGTTTTGGGACAGAGTTAATGTACATGCCGCCGTTTGCACTGGCGAAATCAGCTGCAATGGCGGTATGCATAGATTTTTTTTTTTTTTGGTCCATTCCGCCGGAGGAAGAGGCAGAATGGACAATAAAAAATGTGGACAAGCCAGCGCCCACAACAAGACAGGCCGAAGACAAGAAAATAAGGAATGGCCATGCACTATTTTTCTTATTATAGTGAATATTGTAGGAATCGCCATGCAACCATGCAGCCATGCAGTAAGAAAAATTTGTATATTGTAGTTAGTTAATATTTTTTTTTTATGTATATTTGTTGGTATATGTATTTGATTAGTGAAGGAAAAAAATATTTAGTTACTAAGAAAAATTTTGTTGGTAAATATATATGTTGTATTTAATTGGTGAAGGAAAAAATATTTAGTTAGTAAGAAAATTTTATTTTATTTATTTAGTGAAATAAATTTATTTATTGAGTTAAAAAAATTTATATATTTACTTACTGAAAAAATTTTATTTATTTCAAATGTTGTGAAAAATTTTATTTTAATTAATTACTGAAAAATGTATTTATTATGTAGTTAGTTAATAAAAATTTATTCATTTAGTTAGTGAAAAAATTTATTTATTTAGTTAGTGAAAAAATTTATTTATTTAGTTAGTGATAAAAATTTATTTATCTAATGAAAAAATATAGTCTTATTTTAGAATTAATAATAATATAGTGAAAAAATTTGTTTGAATACTAACTATTACAACTTTATTTTTTCCATTAATAATAATAATAATAATAATAATACCTATAAATATTAACTATTCATAGACCATGTGTCATTATTGTCATGTGATTGTCTATAATTTTTTTATTTGCCAAAATGAGTGTATTTGTCTAAATGATGTCTATCAATTATCAATGTAGAATATGTGAAGGATTGATTTATAATAGATTTACTTTTATTATATCAAAAAAACTTTAATACAAGAGTTGTATATACTCACACACTAATATTTTTACAAACACTCAAGATATTTTCTCGTTTAGCTCACCCACACCACACTCTTTTGCGCACACATTAACTCTCCCATGACACTTTTACACACATCTAATTTACAAATGAAGATGGAGGTATTTATAGGTGAGGGTTGGGTACTATTCCCACCTCCTTACTTAAACCTCCATAAGGGAACCTTCTAAACATCTCAAGTCTAGATTCTTCCTTTATCTTCTTGAATTCTCTACATACTATTACAACATTCTAGAACACTCCACACAACTCTCTAAATACTACTACAATATGCTACAGTACTCCACACAACTCTAGCTTATTCTAGGCTATTCTATTATTTGTTAACTAAAGTTATAATCTTCTAGAAGGATGTAGAGTTGGTGATGTATTCTTCACACTCTCTCTTAGCACCAACTCTCTTGTCTTCGATCTTTGGAACTCCTCGTCCATCTTGATCATCATATCCTATTCCTCCATCTTGTATATTGATCCTTTTGTTCCTTGACAATCGCATTGTATTATTGTGCTTGTTCCTCCATTTGTTGCTCCAGAAATTGTTTTTGTATCCTTTGAAGCATTTCTCAACATTTTCTTCACCCAATATCACATCAGTGTCTTTCTTTCTTTGATTTGCCTCTTGTTCTTCTTGTATTGCTTTTACTTCCTTCTCTTGATCTTCCTTTTGCATCAAAGCTTCATCTCCAAATTCTTCATCATTTGAAGACCACAAAAGCTCCTTTATTACTTTGGGACTTTCATGCTTCTCTTCCTGTTGCTCCCCCATACTGTGCACTATCTCACTCTCTTCCTTGCATTCAACTTCTTCAACACCTTCTTTCTCCATGACCACACTTGGAGATATCTTTTTAACTTCAGCACTTGAATTCCTTTAATCCTCAATTTCTTCCTCTAATTCCATCTTTAAATTTTTTAATCTCATATCATTTTTCTTAGAAAATCATGAGGCTAAAATATCCCAAGCTTCTTTAGGTGTGGGAGCGTACCTGATATGTTCTAACATTTCTTCTTCAATCGATACCTTAATTGCGAACATTGCCTTCCCAGCCCTGACTTTCCACTTCTTCAAGGCATTTGCATCCACTTTTGAAGGCGGCGTACTCTCGCTTCCGCTGACTACCTCCCATAGATCTTGACCCTGGAGATATGACTCCAAACATGTCGACCACGTACTATAGTTATAATTATTCAACTTCTTTATACTGCCTACTGTGAGGTCCATCTTGTGACTTGGGACTTCTCTTAACCAAGCAAGCAACCGGCTTCACAGTACCTCTTGATTGTGCACGAAATAATTACCCCTTAGGACATTATCTCGAACTAAATAATTCCTCTGGGCCCTTGACCGTCCCACTCTGATACCACTTGTAGAGTATGTGGAGGATTGATTTATAATAAACTTACTTTTATTATATCAAAGAAACTTTAATACAAGAGTACTTGTACATACTTACACACTAGCATTCTCACAAACACTCAAGATATTTTCTCATTTAGCTCACCCACACTATACTCTTTTGCACACACACTAACTCTCCTATGACACTCTTACACACATCTAATTTGCAAATGAGGATGAATGTATTTATAGGTGAGGGTTGGTAACTATTCCCACCTCCTTACTTAAACCTCCATTAGGGAACCTTCTAGACATCTCAAGTCTATATTCTTCCCTTATCTTTTTGAATTCTCTACATACTATTACAACATTCTAGAATACTCCACACAAATCTCTAAACTCTACTACAATATGCTAGAGTACTCCACACAACTCTAGCTTATTATAGGCTATTCTACTATTTGTTAACTAAGGTTATAATCTTCTAGAAGGATATAGGGTTGGTGATGTATTCTTCACAATCAATTCCTGGCAAAATGAGTGTACCCATTCTGCCACTCTTGTAGGCGGAATGAGTTAAGGCTGCAAGGTCCCCTAGCCTACATTTCGCCACCTATGATGGCGATATGGACAAAAAAATTTTCTTCTTCTCATTCCGCTGTTAGCAGTGGCAAAATGACCCTAGTCAATTTTGTCCTCACGCAATTTGCCATTACCAATGGCGGGATGAATTTTTTTAACAAAAAAAAAAAACTACCACAAATTGGGAAATATTTTATAAAGTACCACAAATTGGAATTAGTTTTACATTTTTCCATAAAATGGCAAATAACCCCAAAATAGAATGCCTAAAAAAATGGTACCTTGTGGTTAAATATATTTTTTTTAAAAATTTTGTAGTTCTATTTTTTAACACTTTAAATACTCTATCAATAAATATTGTTATTATTTTATAATAAAATTTTAATATAATACTCTCATTCAATAACAAAATATTTTATATATGATATATTATTAATATAACTATTTAGATACTTTTAACAATATTATAAATTTATTTTAAAAATTATTATTTTTTACTTCTAATAAAATTAAAAACACATCTTATTTTTATTTATTGTGAATTTTTTTTAGTTAGTTGAATGCTATATTACTTAATAAATAATTTTACTATTAAAAATTCATATTATTTTAGTATTACATTATATATTTTTAATAATATTACTGAATAGAACACTAAAATATACACGTTCTTAAATGTCATAAAAGGTTATTTCTATGGTACAAATGTTTGTATCTATACAAATGAAATTAGAGTCCTTCTATTAATTTTTATGTAATTACAATCATTGATTATTTTTGTGTATTAATACCTATAAAATGTATCAATGGCCATAATTAAATAAGTAATAATCTAACGGTTCTAATTTCATTTGTATAGATATAAATGGTTGTATTGTAGAAGGACTAACTACAATATAGTTTATTGAATTTTTTCCTAGCAAAATTGGTCCACTTCTCTTCTCCTTCTCCAGTCACTAATCCACTTTAATCTACAACTCTCTCATTAAATATTATACCTCTCTCAATCTTTTTTTTCTTTTTCCACTGCAAATTGGTTATTTGTACACCCATTAATTGCCACACCTTGCCCAGCGCTGTCAAGTGTTCTACAGGGTTATTTGTCTCTAGGATTGGACAACAACTTTATGGAATGGTACTAACTAATAAGCTTGCTATTGATTTAGCCAATTCGAATGCTTGGATTAACATGCGTGCAAGGTGTGGAGATTTGGCTAGGATGAGAAAGGTGTTTCATGGAAACGCTATGTGTTTTCTGTGGTTTTGAGGGCTTGTAGTCATGGAGGTAGGTAGGAGTGTGCAAGAACCAGCCGAGCTGAAATTGCCGAATTAAACCGAACCAGTTTACTTATTCGACTCGGTTGATGAGAGGGAAATCGGCCAGTTGGGTGGAAATTTGGAGGGATAGCGGTTTTCGAAAATCGGTTCTATTTAGGGTATGTACCGATCAAAAACCAAGATTAATATCAATTAATATATATATATATATATATATATATACATATATATATATAAAGAGAAACAGTGTCGTTTAGTTTAGTAACCCTAACCTTAATAACTTAGTATATATACATCTTAAACCTAAAAACACTAACCCTAATTTCATTTCTATCTTCTGTGCCACCTCCCAACTCTTCTTTTCTCTCGACTTTTCTTTTTCTCTTCATCTTCCAGAACCCTAAAAAATTGATTTGGCCCCCTGTTTCTTCCTATTTTCTTCCATTAACACTTGATCTGGATTCGAGTTCAACCTTTTCTTGTTCTATATTGTTAGATTACAGTGACTCGTGTGACATAAGTAATCGATGGTCTCATATCATCGATTATTCAATGGTTTTTTTTTTTTACACTCTTAGTGCCTTAGTGTTGATTACCTTGAGATCTCATTCTAAACTGTTGATTTCAATCATTCATGTGATGGGATCTAATATGGTTAAGGCTTTAATTTTTTTTATATTCATGTCGATTCTTGATATTAGATGAATTTTTTGGGGATATGATATGCTAAAAATTATATTTTTTTGTGTGTATTCAAATTTTTATTTGATCTAAAAAATGGTTTTATTTTTAAAAGCATAGAGCTTTCTGTTGAATTTTATGTGGATACCTTGCATGCATGTCAATATTGTTTAAAAATTTATGATTTTTAATGTATTTGTAGATCTGGTTTTAAAATTTTGTATTTTTCTTTCTGGATTTGTAGATCTGGTTTATTTTTACAAGATTTAATAAAAAAAAGTTGATGTTTCTCATTTTGTTTATACAAGTTTTAATTTTTTTGAAAGGAAATTTTTTGTTTAAAGAGAAATTGTTGATTTTTAATTGATCTACTACCCTGTGTATTTTATATAACGATGTTATGTAATTGATGGTTTTTTACTTTATTTGTTTCAGTCAATGCTTAAATTTTGGGTGGAAGCTAAATGTTTCATAGATTCAAAACTTGTGAATCTGTGATTTTGTTAGTATTTTGTTCTGTGATCTCAATCTAGCACTAGAGTTTTGAGTGCAAATTAAATAAGGGTGGAAGCAAAAAATTGTCATTGTCTATCAATGTGATTCACTGTAAATCTGTTATCATATTCTCGCAGAGGCTACTGCATCAAAAAAATACAAACATAAAGGTATATTTTTAGTATATTTATGGTTTGTATTTGGTATATTTTTCTGATAATTGTTGGGTTCAACTAAAACCATCTGCTTGCTCTCTTAATTTTTTTTTTATAGATGGAATGTGACAGTGGCAGTATTCCTGCCACTGGTGTCTCCGAGACTGACTCTTTAAGCAGTTTGGGAGTGGAAGCTATTTCACAGACAATGCCAAAAACACAAACTATTCCAGAGACACAGACTGCCTCTGCTAATCCTAAGAAGCAGTCTGAGCCTGCTAAAAAAAGAAAAGGGGTGGACTCCAGAGCAAAGTATTTGGAGCATTTTGAGAAAATAAAGGATGAAGCAGGGGGCCCGACTACCAAATGCAAATACTGTGGTAAAGTTTTCTATGTTGACTCTAAAAAAATGGCACTTCTAGTCTTAGAAACCATGTTTTGAACTACACAAAAATGACCCATAGTAAAGACAGTAGGCAGTCTTTATTAACATTACTACCGACTTCTGATGTTTCTTAATCACAAGTAGGAGTAATAGGCACATGGAATTTTGACTAAGTAGACATTCAAATAGCACTTGCACATATGTTGATTGTTGATAAATTGCCTTTCAAATTTATTGAAGGTGATGACTTTAAAAAATTTATGGCAACTTGTTGCCCTAAGTTCAAAATTCCATTTAGATGGACTTTTTCTAGGGACTGTTACTCAATATTTTTTGATGAAAGGGTGAAGCTTAAAGAATTTATACAGAATCGGTCTCATAGAATCAGCATTACAACTGATTCTTGGACTTCTATTCAAAGGATAAACTATATGTGTGTGACTGCACACTTTACTGACAATGAATGGAAGCTTCAAAAAAGAATTATGAATTTTATGCCTGTTTCTTCTCGACCCTTGAAAACTGTTTGCTTGATTAGGGCCTAAAATCTTTTTTTTTTTGTAACTGTTGACAATGCTTCTTCCAATGATACTACTATCAATTATTTTAAAAAGAAGCTTATGTCTTAGGGAACTGCCTCTGTTGTTAGATTAAAATTTTTACATATGAAGTGTATAGCTCATATATTGAATCTTGTTGTCATTGATGGCTTGAAAGAAGCTTCTAAGTCTATTAAAAAGATTAGGGAAGCTGTGAGGTACATAAGAAATTCACCTCTCAGACTTAAAAAATTTAAAGAAATCTTTGATTTGTTGGTATTTCCTGTTAGTCTTATCTCTCTCTTGATGTTCTAACAAGGTGGAAATCAACTTATCTGATGCTTATAACTGCTTGTTTGTATGAGAGAGCTTTTGATAAGTATGAGGAACAAAAGAGTTCCTTCAGGGAAGATTTAAAGGATGATGTCCGAAACTATTTTGATTAGCAAAATGCCAATAAACTTGTTGACATATTGAAGCTGTTTTATAATATGACATTGCCAATATCTGGTTCTCTCTATGTCACTGCTAATTCTTTTTTTTTTCTAAAATTTCTAACTTGCACTGCATGTTGAATGAGTGGCAATCTTCATCTGATCTCTCTGTTGTTTCTATGAGGCTGTCTATGAAATCTAAATTTGAAAAATACTAGGGTGATCCTCAGAAAATGAATACTCTGATCTTTCTTGCCAATATATTTGATCCTCGGAACAAGCTTGAGTATATGGAATACTCACTCAAGTAAATGTATAGTGAAAACACTGGATTGACTGCTTATATCATTCTAAAATCTGATATGTCTACCTTGTTTGATGAGTATATCCTCTTGTATTCCAATATTTCTAGTGGAAGCAATTCTGAGCCAATTATTTCTGTTGACCCATCTGATCTGAGTGTGCCTGGGAAATCTATGTCTCTGTTAAAAGCAAAATTTAAAAAGCATAAAATGGAAACTAGTGGAAGCTTTGGCAATAAAAAATCAGAATTAGATATATATCTATCTGAGGATATTGTTGAGGATAATGATTCCTTTGATGTCCTAAGATGGTGGAAAGTGAATTCAGATAGGTTTTCAATTTTGTCTAAAATGGCACGTGATGTGCTTACTATCTCTATTTCAACTGTGGCATCTAAAAGTGCTTTTTACCACTGGTGGCCGTGTTTTGGATGTTTTTTAGGAGTTCTTTGAGTCCAAAGATAGTGGAGGCATTAATATGCACATCCGATTGGCTTAGAATGGCTAATAAGCCCATCTCAGTTGAAGAGACCCTTGATGACTTAGAAAAATTTGAGAGAGGTGAATCTAAATTTTAAATTAGCTATTTCCTTTTTATTTATATTGTTTACTACAAAGTTAATGAAGTTTAACTAATCTGGTGTTCATTTGTTTACAGATCTTCCTGACCAAACAACAATTGGCCCTTCTTACATCAACAGCAGGCTAACTTTATTTGATTCTACATTAAACAAATCCTAACTTAACACTATCAGTAAATTTTATGTTTGATTTTTTTTCATTCAATTCCAAACATGTGCCTGACTGCCTGTATACTTCCATTGCCTGATTGCTGTTGGTGGATGCTTGCTGCTTTGCTTGATTGCTGTTGGTGGATGCTTGTCCCTGTGTGATGCTTTGCTTGATTTTGTAGGGCTTTTGAATCTGTTCTGCCTGTTTCTGTGACCAACATGATGTGTAGACTCTTTGTTGAGGTGCCCATATTGATGTTGCAGTGCATGTCCCTCTATGTTGCCTTGCTTGATTGTTTTGTGCATTTGAATCATGTTGTGCCTGTTTCTATGACCAACATGATGTGCAAACTCTTTGTTGAGGTGCCTATGTTGCTGTTGCAGTGCATGTTCATAACTTTTGAGGCAATGCTGAAAGCTTCCACCCTATGTATTCTAACTATTACAATAGTGCATGCTTAAGTTTCTTTGGTGGCTTACTTTTAAATAGCTATCAGAAATGTGGCTGCACTATTGGATTGACTGATACAAAATAGCCTGAGCCTCATTTTAATTTTATTTCTTTCATTTTTTATTGTCTTTTGTATTCTGTTTTTTGAGCCTCATTTTGTCCTTTCTTCTGTTTTTTCTTTGCAGGGACTTGTATTTTGGAGACTGCCTCACCAAAATTCTTTTGTCAGCTGCCTGCAATCTTGGTTTTTTTTTGTGATTATGCAGGCGTTATACATATATTTTTTGTACATTCTGCCTTAATTTTTTGTAAACAACAGACTTTTTTTGTATAAATATTAGATAGTGTGAAGTGAAGGTCCATTAATTTTGTGATATATGCACTTAATTTTTTGTAAAGTAATTTACAGACCTTGCACTGCCTTGTATATGGGCCAAAATTATTTTGACAATGTATTATGTATATGTTCTTCAGTTTTAAGTGTAAAAAAATTTTTAGTAAATGCAAAATTTTGTTGGGCTTTCATTTTTCTAAAGCCCAGCCCTTAGTGGCCCAAACCGGAATTATTTTCGAAACCAAACTGAAGAAACCAAATTCTTTCTAAAACTGACCGATCGGTTAACATCCCCACATCGGTTCGGTTAGACTTCCAAATACACAAATTCAAGATCGGTCAATTTTGTCTACTAATAATCAAATCGAACCGAACCAACCGATGCTCTCCCCTAGAGGTAGGGGTGTGCAACCCTTCCGACCAAAATGAACCAAAAATTGAACCGACCTAATTCAGTTCGGTCTGATTGGTTAACATTTTCGATTTTTGAACTGAACCGAAATGAATTTTCAGTTCGGTTTTTATACTCAGAAAATCTGTTAACCGAATTAACCAAAATTTTATATATATATATATTATTTTTAAATAATATAATAATATAATAAAAAATAATTTATATTTATAAAAATTTGGTTTGTTTGGTCAGTTCGGTTCAGTTTTCTAGGTTAGTTCGGTTCAGTTCTAATTTGATTTGGTTCGGTTAAAAATGGCCTAAAACCGACCGAATGCACCCCCCTTCATGGAGGGAGGGTAAATTATATTAATGGTACATTAACTTTATATGAAATTTTAAATTGGTTCTTTATCTTTGTTTTGTATCTTTTTAATATCCGATTTTATTTTCAAAATGGTACCTTCAAAAATATTTAGTCCTAGGTTTATTGCACTAATGGTATCTTAATTTTGCTTATGTTTCATTTTGGTACCAAATTTTTAATTTTTTTCAGTTACTGAAGTTCTAATTTTGTCTTAGGTTAAAGTACCTCGAACATATCCGATCAAATGTAGTATACGTGGCAGTCGGAATAAGCATATTCTTAGTATATTCGTCACGTAAGCATCTCATTAAGCAGCCTAATTATTTTGTGGGCCATATAAAAGAAAATTACTACAGAAAAAAATTGAAAATGTAACAACTTTAACAAAAGGACAAAAACAACTTTAATAAAGATATAACAAATTTAAAAGGAAAAACAATCCCTAAAATGACTATATTTCTCTTCGTTCTTCTTCTTTGACAACAATACTTATTATTTGACAGCGATACTCTGTTCTTCTTCTTGAATCTTCTTTTTGATATGCTGTCAAACAATAAGTATCGCTGTCAAAAGAAGAAGAATGAAGAGAAACATAGTCATTTCAGGGATTTTTCTCCTTTTTAATTTGTTGTATCTTTATTAAAGTTGTTTTTTTCCTTTTCTTATTTTTGTCCTTTTATTAGGTTTTCACATTTTCAATTTTGTTTTCTTTAGTAATTTTATTTTCTAGGACCCATAAGAATATTAGGTTGCTTACTGAGATGCTTATGTGGTAAATATACTAAGAATATGCTTATTTCGGCTACCACGTATGTTAAATTTGATTGGATATGTTCGAGGTACTTTAACCTGAAATCAAAATAGAACTTCAGTAACTGAAAATAAAAAAATTAAAAATATGGTACCAAAATAAAATATATGGAAAAGTTAAGGTACCATTGGTGCAATAAATCCATTTAGTCCTTATTTTTTCAATTTTTCAATTTAGTCCACTATTACAAAAAATTTTAGAAATTCACTTTTTTCCCACGACTCTGATACCATTTAGGGAGAGCCTACTCTTTTTTAGGCGGAAACAAAGAGCTATTTAGGGATCAAGAATAATTAGATCTAAAATTTCTAAATTCTTTCAGCTTTCCAAACTCGTTAAAGCATCAGGAGCTGGTAATAAGACTCAATGGTTCTCTATTCTTAAGAAAATAATTCTCAAGCTCACTCTGTCTTAGAGTCAATTCTCTTAATTGTTCAAAATAATTTTCTATGGATTTGGTCAAAATTTCCAAAAAAATATTCAGAGAATTGAGATGATCAATAATAGAATTTAATAACCCTATTACTGGATCCTTGCCTACTCTGTGATTTAGATGCAAACAATTAGGGTATAGGCAATTATCTGACATTAACACAACATGCAAATGCACCAAGCCTATAAAAATAATACGCTTAACTCTTCAAAATAAAGTAATTATTCTGGGAAAAATATATACCTTCAGTGAATAGGGTTCACTAAGCTTCCATAATATTTGTATTAGACCAATTAAATAAAAAAAGATATTGAACAAGATTTTTTTAACAATAGATGGCATGAGATAAAAAAAAAATATAAACAAAGCTCTATTTTATTTATTTTAGAACTTATGGACTTATTAGCAAAATCCTTTCAATTTTGGATGAAATTGGTAATATTACACTGCTTAAAGATAAAAAAATTTTAACAAAAATTAAACCACATATGAAACTAAAATAAAACTTTGGTAATTAAAATGTTATAAATTAAAGTTAAGTTACCTTTTTGAAAAAACGACTAAAGTTATCTAAAAAAAAAACGACTAAAGTTAAGTGACCTAGCAGATATGAACCCCATGGAGGGATGGTGGAGAAGAGGATTAAATGTTTTGGGATGATACGAGAGAAATTAGGAGAATGGGATAGTATTGGAGGTATTATTTTCTTCTCTTTTTTCTTGATTTTGTGGATTTTTTTTTTGTTCTTTTAAATGCTAAATTCACTTTAGCCTTTAGTTATGATTATCAGTTCAATTAAAATGTTTGACTTTCAATTTTTTTTTTTTTTGAGATGGGTGTAGACGGCGGGGTTTAGTACGCGCCAAAGTTTCTTGCAACCGCGATACTGTTTGAGCTCAGGGCTCTAAGGTAATAACTGGGACAAAATCGGAGGTGGTACTCGATTCTCTAAAAGAAAGCTAGCACCACAACCAGGAAATTCTGGATTCGGAATACTAACTTCTTTTAGTCTCGTGTTCTTTTAGAATTATTTCATTAATTATTACTTTATCCTCTATTTACATGCAATTTCATATAAACCCTTATTTTAAACAATAAACTCCAAGGCCAACTAGTCATGAAATCACATATAAGCAATGCAAACATTCAAAGCA
>CATIWK010579565.1:0-12720 GCA_949634005.1 Mallotus japonicus
TATGAAATTTCACTTGGATAAAGCAAAAACCAAAGCAAAGAAAGAAAGGCATATAATTGAGTAATAATGGAGGGAGCATGTAAAAATAAATAAATAACAAATAAAATGGAAGTGCGTGTTTGAACAGGTCAATAAAGAAAATTCATACGCCAAATAATGTTAAAATCCCAAATTTCATTATCATATAGGCCAATAACCCTAAAATTATTTTTTAGCAAAATCCCTAATTTTATTTAAATATAACATAAAATCCAAAATTCAAAATACATACAAACAAAAACACAATGCCATAACTATTACTTACAATATTCAGCTCGTTTCTCTCCTGGTAGACTTCGTCTCCAATTAGTCATTTTTATCTCCTATGAGCAGCTTTGTTTCCAAACCCAGAAAAAAGAAGAGAGCAGACCCAGAAATGTTGAACTTTAAAATTCGATAAAAAGGTTGAAATTTTAATATGTGAAAAGGGAAGATGATTAATTTGTCGATCCCATCAATCCAGAAATTAGAAGGAACCGATGGAGAGTGAAGAAGGGATTGATGGACAGTGAAAATGATGAGTAAAATGTGAGTAACTAGTCTGGTGAATTGTAAATGGTTAAAAAAAAAAAGGGTTAAGTTTTTGTGGGGGTCCCACATAATGAACGTGCTATATGATGTGGCATTTAAATGAGGTGGCGGATGAGTTGGACACTTACAGCCATCAGCCGGTGACTACATCAGTATATAGTCATCAGGTGATTGGTGATTGAGACATAAATCAAAGTTCGGGTTTAAAAAAGATACAAATTAAATTTTGGTATCCAAAATGAAATAAACTGAAAGTTGGATGACCATAGCTGCATTTGACCCGCATTTTTATAATGAAATTTGTTCAGAATGGGGTGATATCAGAAGTTAATTCCTATAGAAAACTAACATTGATATTTCGAGAAGATGAATGGATAATTATAACTTTTGGCAATAGTCATGTCTATTTGAATAAATAGACATGTTTCTTGAAAATGGTCATATCTATTAGTCTAACAGACATGTTTGTTGACTATCTCATGTCTATTATTTTAATTGATATGTTGTTTGACAATAGTCATATCTTTTGTTCAAACGATGTGACTCTTTTGAAAATGTACTTGTCATATTTATGACAATTTAATATATTATCATATATTATTTAGTGATAAATTAATAAATTAAATATTATGACGTATCAAAAAATTATTATCACTTATTATTTGCCATCTCACTTATTAAAAATTTGAGTTCTCATAATGTAAATTAGGTTTCCAAGATAATTTTTTTTTTCCACCATGCTAAACTTTGAATTCATTAAACTTTACAAGAAATGAAACCTCCTAACACCTATTATTCCATATAAAAAAAAAATTAAAATTCTATAAATTTCTTACTGATTCAATCAACAAATAGTGACAAAATATTTTCAACTTACTAGTGGGAATTGGAGGTGGTATGTTATTACGTAGCCAATTAAAAAGATTTCAGGACTTTTTTTGTTGGAAAAAAAAAGAATTCCTCCAATAGGTCCTAACCAGCACAACTGGTATAAAATTAAATTCTTTCACAAGTTGAAGTCCAAGAGGCTCAACAATGGCACGTAGAGCATATACGTAATTATCTTTTGACTAAGAAGAAGCTGTATGCTTATCTTTGATATGAAGAACCAGCACAGACAGGACTAGATAGGACATGACATATTTATCTTCTACATATACCATTTCTGTGTCCTGCATTATGCGTCTAATAATTGATGACCTTTTCAATATTCTGAACATATGGCTCTCAAGTGTTCAAGTAGCTAGCACTACTATATATATATAAAAGAACCCAACGAAAATAGCAACCGAAGTTGATGATTTATTCATTTGTTCGTGCTTTATATGATATGTCTTTCATTGTTGAGAATCATATTTGCCATCTCATAACCGAATATTACTCCCAACAACATCCAATATATATATATATATATATATAACCGAATAATATTTGCAGGTTCTACTTCATGCAATGGTTTGATCAAAACTTTCCACTACATTGGATATTGAAAAAATTGTAAACAAGGAGGATTGTCCCTGCTGTATAATTTATTTATATTTAGATCATTTGACTTTTTAATTAATAAAAAATTATTATGGAAAATTTTATTTTCTTATATTCGTGAAACAATTATTTTTAACAAATACAGCATAACTTTAACTACTCACTTTTTTTTTTATCTCACTAGTCTGAGTTTGTATGTATATTTTGTTGGTAAAAGTTTGTATGTATATTTGAAGTTGTATAATACTTTTTTTTTTTCAAAGGCAGAACTAGAATTAGTTGTTAAGGGGGGGCCAAAATTAAATTACACTAAGATAAATTTAATATTTTATAGAAATAAAGGGGCTATAATAAAAAAAGTATAAAAATATTTGGGACCCAATGCTATTATATTTCACATCTAAGATAAACTTGAGGAAAAATGAGCTTGAGTGGAGTCACTCCTGCATGATTATGGATATTCTTTTTTTGAATGAGTAATTGTTACTGGTATAATAATGGATAATGGATTTAGTAAGGTTGAATGCATAGTTTCATCCCTGAATTTTACATGATTAACATATGATACTCTTCAACTTTATTATTTTCTATTCAACTTTTAAACTTTTATTTTTTGAACTTTTTTTACCTTTCAATTTGTATATTTTGATTCTATTTAACTCATACAATATCAAAACAAATAGAAATTTAATTTCAAATGATTTTAAACATACAAAATCCTAAAGTTAGCTTCAAAACAATATAAATAGAATTAAAAACTAATATAAAAAAAGTTAGAAAAAATTTATTTTTAATTATATTCTCTTTTTCATTAAACATTATTTTATTTATATAAGTTGCTCTTGTATTCATATCAACATTGATTTAAAAAAATACTTCGCTTTTATATATTATAGGGGTTAGATAGGTTCAAATAAAAGTTTAAATATTGAATAGAACATAATAAAAGTTAAGGAGTGCTAGAGGTTAATTGAGTAAAGTTCAAGGGTGAAACTGTGCATTTGACCGATTTAGTAATATGTTGTAGTATTCTTATTCGAGTAATAGAAAGGTGACAAACACCCAAATACTATATATAAATCAAACGATTTCTTGGAACCATAATAAGAATGTAATATGCTGAAATTCTCAGATAGATTGCATGATCTGGAAAGATGCATTGTGATTAGATTTATCATATGTATAGTTTCTGCCTTTTTTCTGTGTTTTTAAGATATTTCTCATCTTGTGTTTATATTGGTAGTGGCAAAATGCTTCTAGCTACACTTTAGGATGCGAATATGCAAAACACTGGTTAATTACGTACACTGATTATTCCAAATTACAAGCATTAATCCTCTGATGACAAATTACTACTTGCCTACATAATTTTCCAATGAATATGTGCTTTTACATCAATGCCTATTTAAAGATATAAACGCAATCAGGTATTAATCAGGATTCTAATTCTGAGGTTAAATAACAAAAGAAGTACTCTTTATCTTATTTCATTCGAAATATGTAATTATTTTGAAAACTTTTTACCTATACCGGGTGTAATACACCCAATAGTTGGATGTGAATGATAAAAATATATGTTTTGTTTTTATTGGCCAAGTGTTTTACCCTTAAATTATGAGTTATACATCTAACCATATGAAATACACTCACCGTAGACAAGAATCTTCCAATTATTTTTTGAAACTCATTAATGTTTAAACTTCAAAAAATTTTCAATTACATATATAGATAAAGAAAAATAAAGAACATGTGTGTGAATTAACTATCAAAAAAAAAAAAAAAAGATATCAAATCTATCATATGCACTTTAGCCTAATTTAATTACACTCTTAATTAAATTTATATTAATTTATCCATTATATTATATTTTTAATTTTTAAATTATATTCAATTTTATTTAAAGACCAAAATTAAATTTTAAAAAATATTTTAAGATTCTATCCAAAAAAATTCTTTTATTTAAGTCCTGTTATTCTTAAACAAATGAAAAAAAAAACTCTCTTTTACCATCATCTCATAAACTATCTATGCAATTCAAGCAAAAGTTCAAATTCTTTTAAAAATTATCTCCAATTTCTTCTTTTTCATTTCACACTTTTTTTTTTATGTTGTATCTCTATTAGAATTAATATTTTTAAGAGATAAAAATTTTAAAAAAAAGTACCATGTGGTTTAACACCTTTTCACTTATGAGTCTGTAATTTTTTCGTGACATTTCAATGCCCAATGATATTTGTCATTAGTAAATTTAGGTGAAATTCACTAACATCATTAACTATGATGACATGGATGTTGACATGTTGACGTGGATGTCCACGTGAATGTTGACTGCTGATGTGGATGTCAACGTGCTGATGTGGATGCCGATGTCAGCATCCACGTCTGCATCCACATCATTACAATTAACAATATTAGTGAATTTGGCATAGATTTGTTAACGGCAAATACCACAAGGTATCGAAATGTCACAAAAAAAAATTATAGAATCATAAGTGAAAAAGTGTTAAACCACAAAGTACTTTTTTGTATTTATTCTTATTTTTAAATAATAGGATTGGAATTAGAGAAGTCAATTCTATAAAAACTGAATTGAAATTTTAAACTACTTGTTGAAGTTTCAATACTATATTACTAGCACTAGTGAAACATACAAATTAAAATGTGGAAGGAAAAAATCTCTATCCTATCTATGCATAAAATAATTTTTGTTTAAGAAGATATAAGATTTTGCTATAGTTAACCATGATATTAACTAACTGCAATGATCAGTTGAGAACAAGATATAGGCTTAACTGGAGAGATGATGAGGAGGTGATCAAGTTGAAATCACATTATCTAAATTGAACAAATTCTATTGTTGATTGAAGAAGCCCTTTGACTCAAGAATTCTCCACTTAGCCATGTGATCCATCCGGAAATTTTTTTTTTCTTTTTTTTTTTTTTTTTTTTTTTTTTTGTGCAACTGGAAGCAAAAGCTCAAAGCTTATCTAGAAATCATCCTAGAATAACCCACTCTAACCATATCATGCATAAGCCATTGTTGAACATCAGGAGGAGGCCTGAAAACACGATGACACCCAACAGCAACATAGCTAGCCAGTGAAGCCATGAAATCTCCTGTGAAATTAGCTTCTCTAAAGACATGCTCCACCTTTACGTTCCAGTATCTTTGCAACATTCTAACAATTTCTTTAACCAGTGAGGAGTAGCCATTGATTACACCATCTGGATCCTTACTTAGTTGAGCAGCGTTGAGACTATCGACTTCCATAATAACATTTCTGAATCCCAAATCCCATGCAAGGGGAAAAACTTGATATATGTCCCCATAATTCCGCTCCAAGAACTGAAGATAAACCAATGTTCATCAGGAACCCAGCTTGCCAGACACCGTTATGTTCTTGAATTATGCCTCCTGTCGTAAAGCTCCATCTGAATTAATTTTGATCTGTCCACTTGGTGGAGCCTGCCAATAGAACACCTTGGTGGCTATCCCTTGTTGCCATAGCGATGGAAATTTCCTCCACACGGCGTTGAATAATAGCGATTTCCTACACACGGCATTGAATAATAGCGATGGACGTTTCCTCCACACGGCGTTGAATATCCTCCACTTTACTGCCATTCATGACAGTTCGACCACCAAACAGAGCTTGGTTCCTCCAATCCAAAGCCAGAGACTTGACACTGTAGCCCCAAATATTTTATAAGATACAACTCTAACCGACGACAATTACACGACAAGACTATGCCAAGTACAACATATTAGGCAGGACTTTTCAAAAAATTATCTTATTCCTATTCTCATCCACATATGTTCAAGTTGGAAGTTTTAATGGGATATGGTGTATTAGCATTAACATAATTGCATCGCTAATTTTTTTATATGATCTATTTCTCACAAGGTTAATAAAATCTGGTAACTAGTAAGAGGGGACAGAAGAAACAAAACATGAAAGAAAATGGAGAAGCACATATACGAAGAAGAATTAAATCTTAAAATCAATCAACCAGAGGTTGCCAGTGATGCTTGGCCTCTGGCATTACCTGAAAACTCGGGTTCAAGTCCCCCACTCCCAGTTTGTAATGGTGAATTAAAAAAAAAAAAAAATCAACTAGAGGTTGTTCAATTTACGTCTAGCGGCAATCCGGTGTGGTATGTATTCCGAATCCAGTGGCTAAGCCCTTAATTTTCATAACCTAAATATAAAAATTACCATGCATATGTACTAGTAATCACTGATCATATACATATTTATAAATAATAGTAGTAATCACTGAGTTTCAAGTTAACATATAGTACTAAAATCTTCACAACTGCAAAATGGTAGCTTTGCAAGAAAATCATTTAATTAATTTGTGATTTGAGAATGTAACATTAAATGAAGAAGCACAGGAAGAAATATTTAGGGTTTTGAAAATATTGAACTAGAGATTGTGGTTGAGATTGAAGTTTTTTTTCTTTAATTATACAAAACACACACAGAGGATTAGAAACATGACGCAATACCTCACAGAACCATGAGTTTGAAGTTAATTACGCGTAAAATTTAATGAAAAAATAGTTCAAATCCATGGCAAGAAAACCATAAAACTGGAACAGAGTTTGTGTTAAGAGGAAAAAAAAAGGCCAATAAAATGAAGCTGCTCATAAAATATCGTTGCATTTCTAGCTAGCTTGCTGTGTATAGTGCTAAAACTGATTGCTCCAGTGGACAGAAGCTGCAGAGAGTTAAAAGTTAGAATATATATATTAAAGAGAAATGCAAGTGAGGAGCTGAAGGTGATGACAGAAGAATAGAGAGCACAAAGGATTGAGATGCTGCAGAGTCCATGCATTTCATCATCTGTGCTCTCTATCTTCTGTCAACAACATCATCACGGCCTCCTCACATAAAGCAACTTACATGCATGCAAATTTATAAAATTTCTTGAAGAAAACGTAGGTAGATATATATATGTATGTATCTCTTCATGGCTATGGTATTTCAAAATCCTCCATTTGTGGAGGAAAAGCTTATAGCTGTGTGTGTTTGAGAAAAGAGGGAGCTAGGGAGAGACAGTTGTTGCTGCTGCTATTGTATTTGTGTTGTAGGTTTGTTGTGACAAAATTGTGCCTCCACAAGACCTCTATTTATAGGGAAGAAAAACTATACAATTTTGGTTGCAATACTCTAGTTGTTACCACTCTTTCACAGTCGAATTTGGGTCTGAAAATGGATTGCAACAGGTAAACCTAGTTGTCCATATAGATCTCTGAATAAGTTTCGTTTTAATATGTTGTGCGCTCTGTAACTCAACTAGTGTTAAAAGTTATGGTATTTTGAAGCACCATTACACATCTTAACCCTTTTATCACATTCCAAACGTTCAATGAACTATAGAGTTATCTAGTCACCATCAACCATGCACAATTATATTGAGACCAACTAAATCATTTAGCCGTCATCTATGGACTCTATCTAGTACAAAAGGTAAAATATCAAAACTCTGTGCTAATAATTTCAGTTCATATATGAGCTATAACAAATAACAAATAAAATAATATGACAGCATGTTTAACTTTGTTGGTATGAAATGATTGGACTTAAATATTAATTTCCTTTAAAAAAGTTCATTCTCCAATGAATTTGATTGCAGAATTATGGCAAGAAGTAATTGATCATATGGCAGTTCAAAAAAAAAAAAAGCCCATATGTAATATTAAGGATTACATAATTGTTTGAAATATCAAAGGCCTCATTTAATAGTTTAAATAATATTTTAATGATATCATAGCCTTTATAATCGAAAATTTAAAATTCAATTATCAATCTCCTCTACTTTATTAATCAAATATCTTTACTTATGCCTTTAAGTTCAGTGAAAATTCACAAATGGGATGTGTTAAAAATTTTAACACTATTCTTGAGACCATACTTATATTATGTAATAACTTAAAATTTCCAGTTGAATAATAATTTTTTTCTTTAAAATAGCAAGGTGCAGCTGGTGTATATTAAGTATGTGCTATGATATGAATCAGTTAATATTACACATTTCATGTTCTGATATACATTAACTGAAATGAAAGATTACAAAGATTACTTGGGAGACTTTTGTTGTTCTTATGATCTTATCTGATTCTAGTCGGATTAGTTAGAATTTTAATGAAATTTGAATACCGTTTGTTTAGACCCAAAAAAAATTACAAAGAGTAATTACTATGAATTATTCTATATTAATGATCATTGCTTTCTTCTGAATGCTAAAATTTTGTTTTCCCTATCCCATAATTTTTTTTTCTTGAGGGAAATAAATTGTTCTTATGCACAACGAAATTATTGTGGCAAACCCATGCACCTTATCAACGAAATCATTTCAGACCCTGAAGTCATTTGGTCAGTATATCTCTAAACCAACCTTATCAACAGCCATAGTTTTTATTTTTGTGTGCCATTGCTCATTATTTTTAGTTCTTTTTGAAATCCTAAATATTTTGTCTCAGATTTAGCTCAGATGTAGAATTTTATATATATATAAGCAGTAAAATTTTAAATTCAACCTCAACTGAAGTTCAATTTATAAAAAAAAAATATAATTTAATTAAGACTGTGTGTAACCTTTTTTATAAGAATATTATAAGAATAAATATTAAAAATTTAGGGGCGATTTTTGGGAAGAGTTAGCATATGTCTCAATGGAAGAGAGTGTGTGGACAGGGATTAGGCTTTAGGCATGCATGCAAGCAAGTTGCCAAATGCCAAGAAGCATGGAGAAGATTGGAGGATCACTCACCTCTAAAGCCTTATCCCATTCCCATAAACTTTAATATATATATATATATATATATATCATTATCATTATTGGGCAGTTTCCTACAAAAACAACATGGGGCGGTGAGGTCCTATCTTCCACCTGTCCTTTCCCCATAGCTTCCCACCCATTATTCCATTTTCCTTTTCTACAAAGTTGGAATATAGAAAAAAAATTTGGTCAAAAAAAAAAAGAATATAGAAAAAAATTAAAAAATAAAAGCAACCATCATCTCCACTATATATATATACACACAGACACACCCTATTGAACATGGTAGTGAATTCAAATTAATTTTAAATATTAGTAAAAGTGGAGGGCAAAAGCATCAATTGTTTTTACATTGCCTTAAAAACTTTTCAAATAATTATAAATGTATATTTTTTCATATTTAATTATATGGTCAAATCAAATAAAATTACCAACAGGAGTATCTCTTTTTAATTTTTTTAATTTTCTTTCAAATTCATCATTAGATAAATGATATCTTGCTAAAACGCAATTTAATAATTTATATTATTTTAAAATAAAATCATAAAAATTATTATTAGTATAGAAATATTTATATACCTTCAATTGGAAAGTACATTATTTTTAATTAAAAATATATAATGACCATTTATAATTTAAACATTTTTAATAACAACAATATATTGTTGATAGATATAAATTAATGTGTATTATTAATATTTTTATGGAAAAATAAATTTTCATTTTTATACACTTATTTACATAAATTATTGCAAAATATTAATATATCATATTAGTATTAATTTTATATTATAAAATTGTTATATAGGTAAATATAAAAATTAACTTTTATTTTTATTTTTAAAATATATATGAATTATTGAATTAACTTAAGGTAATTAATTTGAAAAAAAAAAGGTGGATTCTTGGAAACGACATCTGTCATTGATGATTTATATTGATAATAGGATCAATAGGTCTAAAACAGATTACTATTCTCATATTCTAAAGTTTAAAAATATAAATGGCCAAATGCTCTATTTTACACCTGAATTTTACCACTTTGACCCATGACACATCCCAAATTTAACTTTAACCAATAGAGCATATAAACTTCAATTTTGGACCTATTTAACACCTGAGCTGGAGGAGTAAACTACGTGATTTACACGCGCGCTGACATGTATTAATTTAGCTGAGGTGGAATGACAGAACATGTTGAATGAATGTCACATGTATGTAATTTAGACAGCTAAGCTAAGTAAAAAGTTAAGCTAAAATAACCTACCCAAAATCCCAAATCCCTAATTCATAAACCCTAATTTCTCCTAAAGCCATTTCCAAATCTGAAAAAGCTTCACTCATCAAATCAAACAAAAAGAAAAGAAAAGTCCTCTCCACCAAAGATTTTATTCCTAATCTTACTCTTCATCGCCTCATCAACCTCTGGAACCAATCTTCTTCCTCTCGCCGCTCCTCTACTACTTCTTCTTTTTCTTCCTTGGCGGCAACGACACTGTCTGAGAACCAATCTTCCTCAGGACACTACAAACAGCACTGAGATCAACAATCTTAGTTGCTTCACCGTCGAAGAACACAACAAGAAACAGGTTTAAACTCCTCTTTTTCTTTTTATATGGTCAGTTATTTATTTTGATGATCATTCCTTCTACACCAGAGATGTGGAGGCTTCTATTTTCTTGAAGAATGAGAGCATCTGTTCGACCAAAGTTGATGGGTTCTTTCTTGAACATGGTATAAAGAAGAAGGTGGTGCAGGTGGGTCTTTTTGCATCGTCTGTAACCATAGATCAAAGTGTCATTAAAGCTGTCATTGCTAAGAAGGTATTAGTTGGGTTTTCTCTGTACTGAATATGAAGTCGCGTCATAATGAGATCCATGTGGGATATCGGTGTGGGCTGGAAACGTGACTGGAATGGGTTAGGACACTTCCGTAATTCGTGATGTGAGTGTCATTCATTGAAGTTTGAAGAGGGACAGCTGAGGTGGGACATGGCGATGAGTGTTTTTAGTGGAATTGCTGTTGGTATGAATTACGGTGTGGTAGGAATTGGGTTTGTTGATTCATGGGCAGGATGGATGGGCATGCTTTTCCATTTTTATTTACTTTTTTTAAAGAAAATCTTCCGTTTATGTTTGGTTTGTTATCATTCGAATTCACTACATTTAATATCTTTACTTTGCTAATAATCTTAACTATGATTTGATTAAATTACAAATTGCTAATATTTTGGTGGTTAGTTGTTCTCGTTGTTGTGACTATTGTTATCTTAGAAAATTGGGCATATTTGCTTATAATGGAGGAGTGTTGGAGGTTGAAGATGGTGCAATTGAAACAAAAAGTTTTAAACTTTATTTATTTTAGTCCTTATTTTAATGCACTTTATTTATTTTAGTCCTTATCTTTTTTTTCTTTTCAGGGATACACATCATCATGTTTTGATCAATTCACGTGCCTAAAGGAAACTAAAATCACGTGCCAGTCCACCCTGGAAATGGATGAGTTAAATAGAACTAAAAAAATATTTACAGAGGTGAAATAGGTCCTAAATTGAAGTTTATATGTCTTATTGGTTACAATGAAAGTTGATGTGTGTCATGGGTCAAAAGGGTAAAGTTTAGGTGTGAAATAGAGCATTTGGCCAAAAATAAATCCGTAAATAATTATTTTTATATAAAAAAAATAAGGCTCTTACTATAGTACAAACATTTATATCTATACAAATAAAATTAGAACAGTTGGATTTATTTTTATTTAATTACAACCATTGATTTTTTTGGTGTACCAATACCTATACCTATAAATTATATCAATGGCTACAATTAAATTAGTATTAATCTAACGGTTATATTTCTATTTGTATTGATGCAAATGGCTGTACTATAGAAGACTCAATAAATAAATAATTGAAAAGCCTAATCCTACCTTTTTCAAAATTTTCAACTCCCTCTCTTTTTTCTCTTACTTTAATCCTACTATTTTTAAATTTTTTTAACCCCTTTTTTCTGGATTAGGATTCTCTCACGTTCCCTTAAACATGATGGGTTATGTTAATTTAATCTACACCATTATTTATGAATGGATGGATAAGATTAGATTCAATAAATATTAACTTAAATAAATCGTTAACTTTTACCAAAACCTAAATATATTAACCCAACTTCTCAATAGCCCTGATATTTTTTTTTATATAAATTGGGAGGTTTTTTTTTTTCTTTACTCAAGGTCTATTTTTTAGCCCTGATATTAGTATTAACTCAAGATCTTTTTTTTTTAAACTCTCAGATGGCCTATATACATCACTAAGTTTCTAATCGATCTCTATATTCATAAAACCCATAAAAAATCGATAGCAATAAGTATAATTTCTTTTTGGTTGAGCTTCAAAAGCTGAATGTCTCATATATTTTTTTTTTCTTTTCTTTTTGTACATGGTTCATGTACATCTTATTTCTAATAAGTATATTGCTAATGTTTTTTATTTATATATTTAATTGTACATTTTTTTACACATGCTGGTAGATCATTCAGATAATTGAGATTATATATTCATAATTTTTGTTAACTATAACTGCAATAAATAAATTTTACTTTACTGTTGAGCTGAGAATTTTTTTATGTCTGCTGCAAAACCAAAGACAAAACTATTAATTTTTTATGGAATTTTATGAATATAGAGATTAGTCGCTTGGTAATGTAGCATAGGCCATCTGAGATTTTTTTTTATTATTTTAAAGAAAAAAAAGAGCTTGAGTTAATACTAAAGTCACGGCCATATGAGAAGTTGGGTTTATATATTTAGGTTTAGGTAAAATTTACTGATTTATTTAAGTTAATATTTATTGAATGTAATTTTGACCATCAATTCATAAAGAATGG
>CATIWK010579607.1:0-11897 GCA_949634005.1 Mallotus japonicus
GATACTTTGAAATAGCAACTTCTTGGATCTTGTGATTACAGTAGGGAGACCCATATATTTGGCTTGTTTATCCACCCTTTTCACTTTTGGAATTTGCTTTAAACTATCCCCAGCACCTGTTAAGACATTAGGGCTAAGGAAATTTTAAATTTGTCAAAATTGACCTTTTGGCCTAAGGCGTTTTCATAACAAAACAAAATATCATTAATAGTTTCAATCTCTCTTTTAGTAGCTTTGCCAAAAATAATACTATCTTCAGTGAAAAAGGATGAGAAATAACAAGAGCATGCCAACATATTTTGAAACCACTCAGCAAATTTTAGGACTCAACTTTTCTGATTAAACTAAATAAGGCCTCGGCACAAAGTAGAAAAAGGTAGGGAAGAGAGGATCACCCTACCTTAGGCCTTTAGAAGGACAAAAAGAGGGATTAGGATTACCATTAATAAGGATGGAATAAGACACAGTGGAAATGCATCTCATAATCAACTCAACACAATGATTTGGGAATCCCATTTTGAGCTTGATTTTTTTAAGTAAATACCACTCAACTCTGTCATATGCCTTAGTCATATCTAGTTTTAAAGTAAAAAAAAAAAAAACCCTTGAGCCTTTTTTTGAGTTTTTCATAGAATGGAAAATTTCTAAAGCTAACAAAGCATTTTCAAGAATTTGCCTATCCGGCACAAATACAAACTGGGTTTCATGAATGAGAATGGGGAGGATGTGTTTCAGCCTATTAGCTATAGTTAAAAATGACATAACAAAGACTAATAGGTCTAAATCCATAAGGGTTTAAGGCTCTTTGATTTTAGGGATCACAACAATGTAGGTCTCATTGATACAAGTAGATGACATACAAAGAATTTACAACTTGTCTCAAAGATAGTTTTAAGTGAGAGAATGGGTCTCTCTCTAAGACAACGTGCTCTGAAAGCCTGTCTGGTTTTTAAATTTTAAACATTAGTTGATAGTCCTTCTCTATTCTTTTCTCTAAAACCTCTTCTCAAATCATTCTTTAACCCTTCATTCTTGAACTCCAACAAACCAATCGATATGGCTAGCTCATCCAAAGAAACACCTTCAGAAGGAATCCTCACCCTAACCCAGAGGACCCATTATTTTGTCCTTGACGAAGCTTCTGAGCAGGAGACAAACAGAGTCTGCACTCAAATAGCTGGGAAGATACTAGTGATAGAAGGTACTCAGCAAAGCTCCTCCACAACATTCTCACTAAGGCTTGGTAATTCACGGATAACTTTCAAGTTAAAGAGCTGGATGCCATGAATGTCTTTTTTATAAAATTTGAGTCAGTTCATGATAAGTTCAGCATATTAGATGGAACTCATTAATCAATGTGCATAAGCTTATTCATCATCAAAGAATGGCTTAACAAATCACCACTTCCAAGATGGCAGAGCTAAGCCTCGATACTAGTAACTTTCTTGACCAAGACGAAGAGGCAACTCATTTGAAGGAACAAATTTCTCCTGCTTCAAAACAGGCCCTGCCTCAAAGCCCTACAGGTTTTCTGTCCTACAGCCCAAGCTTTTCTAAGCCTGCTCTCTATAGCCAGTAGAGCCCATTGAGGAGATTAATACCACTGACCCAGAAGAAGAAATCCCTTCTAAGAAACGAGCCCACACTCCATCAAAGATAGCTGCCTTACCCCTGTCCAAAGAAGCTCTTCTTGGTAGCTCTCCAAAAGTGTCAGCTCCTAAAAAATCACAGCTTAAGAAGCTCAAGCTCAAAGCTCTTGCTAGGAAGCCTTTAACCTCTATGGATAGTAGGACTTTTTTATCTCGTACTGATGACATCTCCCCTTCTGCTCAAGTCCAAACTTTACCTATCCTCGATGCTCAAGTCCTCTTTGTTGCTTCAGCTCAGTGTTCAGCCAACCCTGTCCTTTTTGAAGGGCACTGATAACTTGATTTCCGGAACCTCCAAGTTCTGCGGTCAAGTAACCAACAAGAAGTAAGGTGAGATGTGGGGTTTCCCCTACTAACCCTCCGATGCTTAAGTTAGAGAATATAAAGAGAGAGTGTAGTGAGATAAAGAGAGAGTAATTGCTAAATAATAGAATGAATAATAAGGGGGGAGGGAAGGAATATTTATAGAGAATGAGATATACAAACCTAAGAGGAATCCTAAACCTAAGAGGAATAGGATTCCTCTTGTATGTAGGACTTTGTGTCTTTTAGGAGTAGTTACTTCTTAATGCGGGACTCCTTCTCCTATTTGGTTTGAGCTTCCTTTCTCTACAAGTTACTATTTTTTTAGGAATATATTTGATATCTAAAATAGGAATATACCTGTAGGGTATCAAAAGTCCCCCCCGAAAGTCTGGTCGGATATTTATGTTCAAGAGTATGTAAAACTTGTAGATGTTAAGAAGTCGTGCTGATGCCGAAAGGGTGAGTTGAGGTGGCCAGCCTCAGTCACCGTTGGTGAGAATGCTCGGTATCGAGTCTACATAAACCTGAGAATAAGAAAAATATGCCAATTGGGCTTATAGATGCTCAGCATTAACTCACCAGTGTTATAATGAACACGCAGAATGGGACCAGAGAGTGCTGGAGTTTCGAGATGCTCGGTGTAACATAGCGACCCCAGAATACGAGTTTTCATATACTCAACATTTATGAGATGCTCGGGCAATAAAATGACCCGAGAAGGCGAGTTTTTATATACTTGACCTTTGTGAGATGCTCGGGCAACTGAACGACCCGAGAAGGCGAGTTTCCATATACACGACCTTTATAAGATGCTCAGGCAACTGAATGACCTGAGAAGATGAGTTTCGACATACTCAGCCTTTGTGAGATGCTAGGGCAACTGAACGACCCGAGAAGGCGAGTTTCCATATACTCGGCCTTTGTGAGATGCTAGGGCAACTGAAAGACCCAAGAAGGTGAGTTTCCATATACTCAGCCTTTATAAGATGCTCGGGCAACTGAACCACCCGAGAAGGCAAGTTTCCATATACTCAGCCTTTGTGAGATGCTCGGGCAACTGAATGACCTAAGATCTAAAACAGCTAGAAGCCAGACGCGTGTCTGTAAGATTCTCGATATTAGTATGCTTTTTGAAATTTGAATGGTGCATAGCTGTCGTGTCTGTTCGATTGTCAGAAGGAGAGACATTTCAAATCATCGTGATGATTACGGAAGAATCATAGCAGGTGAAAGGATAGCGGTTTTGGTAACCGTGTTAAAAATGAGCTATATTGAAAATTTGTTTGGACGGTGATACCCTTATGAATTAGAGTGAAAGTAATCTTATGCTAAGGGTATATGAAGTCTATTTCAGAACCGTTCCCACTTGTATAAATAGCAAATAAGTCTGTTATGAAGAGGTACTTATTTTGCATCTCTCTTATCTTCGATCATTTTCTCCCTCTGCCTCCATTACTGCTGCTATTGAGTTTGGCGTTCTTCCCAGGTGAATACTTTTAATCCTTGTCCGTTGTATTTTGTTCCTTTCTTCTTACTATAACAACATGCCTCCTCGAGAATAACTAAAGTTTGACTTGTTTGAGTCGAGAGTAGATGAGGGTATGTTAGAATGCTATAGGCGTCGGTTTAGTATTCCACAGGCCTATCTGTTGCATACCACTGATAAGAAGGCGAATGAGCCATACCCAGATGGTATAAAAATGGTGGTATACCAGGATCAGTTAGAGGGTGGCTTGAGATTCCCTTTAGATCTGTTTGTGAGACTTTTTCTAAATAGGTATAATATTGCTCCTGGGTAACTTCATCCCAACAGTTATAGAATTCTAACTGGGTATATAGAGCTAATGCATAGGGAAGGTAGAGAGCCAGATTTTGATATGTTTCGCTTTATGTATAGTTTGAATAAGAAAAAAAGGGAACTGACCTTTGCCCTGTCTGCCATTCCCTATCTGAGTCTTTTCATGAAACTCCGAGACATCCCTAAGTCTTGGAGGCATAAATCCGAGAGAGTTTTTCGAAGTCCGTCACTTATACGTTGACAACTGTCATCGTGTGCGACGTCCGAGAGAGTTGCCTGAAGGAGAGTTGGAGCTAATCAATAGGCTTTATTCTCGGGGTATAGCTATGAGGACTTCTACTGAGAATTACTCCTGGCGGTACATTCAGAGAGTGTATCCTGGGAATGTTGGTAAGTACTGAGCTTCTGGAGGTATATTCTGACTTTGCCTTTCTTTTATTTGTAGATGGCTAACTTTTTTAAATTTACGGGCGGGATACTACTTTTAGATGATGATGAGCAAGCGCAAGTACAAGAGTAAGAAATTGCTTATTTGACTATAGAGGTGGAGCCTTCCGAGGTTCATACTAAGCCTCATACTGAGATTGTAAGAGACTCGCCAATTGAACCGATGCAGAAAAGTAAAGCTGGTTCCTCAAAGAAGCGTTCCCGGGGAAAGGGAATAGCTAAGGATGAAGAAGAATTGGCAGAAAATGTTTTTGTCAAGCGTCTTAGAATTCGAGGATTTTTGAATGCGAGAAAGTATGTTTTAGAGAAAATGAACCCTCCAAGTGTACTGAATCCCCAAGTAAGGGATCAGTATACTGAATCCTTACGCCTTCCTGAAGATATTCAAAGATGGCGGGATATCGAGAAAGGCGAGCTGTATGATTATCTGATCATGCACGCTCTGGAGGTATTTTATCTGGTTTTGACTGTCTTCCATTTGTTATCGGTTTTGCGTGCTGACTTTCTTATTCTTCTTGGAGATGGCCCAACGTTTGATATTGGCTAAGGACGACAATTTCGTTCTCGAGAGTGAATATAATTTTAAGGATGCTAGGTTGGCACTATCGCTGGAGATTATGAAAAGAAATTGGGTGCAGCGAAGCAGGTGCTGGAACTTACTGAGGCTCAGCTTAAAGAGGCTAAGTCTAAGGTGGAATCTCAATTAAAAAAGATTCAAGAGCTGGAGCATTCCAAGGCTCAATTCTTATAGCAACTGGAGAAAAAAGACTCAGAGCTTGATGCTCTAAAGAAGGAGCTCGAGGAAAGGAAGGCAGCTCGTGCTGATGATTTAAGATCTTATCAAGATATGGTTTCGGGATTCCTGAAAGCATATAAATCTGAATGTAAGAGGATCTTTCTTGCTCAACATTCAGACCTTGATCCCTCCGAGTTTGAGTAGATAACTCCTCAAGACTTGGCAAAACTAGCTGCTGAAGATGAGAAGTTAAAGAAATCTGCTACCAAGCGTCATAAGAGTTCAAAGAAAGCATCTACAAAGCCTTCCTCACAGCATCCGGGTGCTGAAGAGTCAACTTCTGAGGTAGGGCTTCCAACTGCTCCCTCTGCCGATAATACCAACCTTTCCTCTTCTGATGGTGCAATACCTCCTGGGTCTAAGGCAATTGTAGATGTCTGAATATTCCCTCTCTTTTTTTCTTTTTTTTTTATGATGTAGAAATTTTATGAAGATCAATGAAAAAGTTCTTTTATTACATCAGAACATCTATTTTCTTAAGTACAATTTTCTCTATTGATAATATTTTCGCAGACTGTCTGAGTTCCAATACCTAGGTAGCTCTCTTCCTTGCATGTCTCGTATTTTATATGCACCCTTAGTAGTATTTTCTGTGACTTGATAAGGGTCTTCCCAATTAGGTTCGAGCTTGCCTGTTTCGGAACTTCCTTTACCAATGTCTGCTCTCTTTAGTACAAGATCTCCGACTCTAAATTGCTTTGGTCGGACATGTTTATTGTGATACCCGGCTATTCTTAGCTTCTGGGCTTCTGATACAATTGATGCTCGTTCCCTCCTTTCCTTAAGTAAATCCAGGCATATCCGAGCATTGAGGTTGTTGAAATCTGAGTCTAACTCTCCTGCTACCCAGTAGCTTGATAATCCAATCTCAACGGGAATTACTGTATCCATCTCGTAAGTCAATCTAAAGGGAGTTTCTCCTGTTGAACTCCTGGGTGTTGTTCTATATGCCCAGATGACATTGTTGAGCTCTTCTAACCAGCTTCCTTTCTTCTCATCTAGCCTTTTCTTTAATCCTTGCATTATGATCTTATTCATGAATTATGTTTATCCATTCATCTAAGGATGAGCAACTACGGTGAATCTGAGCTTGTTGCCCAAATTTGTACAGAATGTCTTGAACTTATCGTTATCAAACTGCTTCCCATTGTCTGTGATTAAAGTGTGGGGTATTCTGAATCTGTAGATAACTGTTTTCCAAAAGAAGTGTTGAATCCGAGCTTCTGTAATGGTCGACACTGCCTCAACTTCTACCCATTTGGTAAAGTGATCAATGGCTACTATCAAGAACTTCTTTTGGGATGTTGAAACTGGAAAAGGTTCGAGGATATCCATTCCCCATATAGTGAAGGGCCATGGACTTCCTATTGGGTGTTGGGTATTAAACGGCTTATGACTCAAACGGGCGAATTGCTGACACTTGGAACACTTCTGAACTAGTTGATGCGCATCTTTGGACATACTTGGCCAGTAGTATCCTTGTAATAGCGCTTTCCGGACTAATGAACTTTGTGCTTCATGAGCTTTACATATTCCCTCATGGATTTCTCTGAGCACATAATTGCCTTCATCTAGAGATACACACTTTGACCATGGGTGAGACAAAGATCTTCTGTAGAGTTCTCCGTTACATAAGGAATAATGCGTAGCTCTGAGTTTAATCTTTCGAGCCTTAAGTCTGTCTTAAAATAAGGTGCCCTGATCCAGATACTCCATGATGGGCTTCATCCACTCTGCTACCTCCTGAGTCTTCATGACTTCTACTTCCTTGATACTTGGTTTGACGAGTTCTTCTGTTAGCTCAAGTGCCTTGAATACTTGGTTAGCCTCTGAGGCTGATTTTGCTAGTAAGTCTGCTTCTGTATTTTTATTTCTGGGAATCTACAGTATTTTCCATTGTCCCCCTTCTTACTCGAGCTTCTTTAGAAGCTGTCTGGCCTTCTCCACGTACTTCACCATGCTTGGCTCCTTAATCTGGTATGTCCCTTTGACTTGGTTGACCACTAACTGAGAGTCGAAGTAAATTTTTAGATCTCAGTCCTAACTTCTGTGGCCAACTTAAGTCATGTAATTAGTGCTTCATACTCAGCTGCATTGTTTATGGCATTGTATTTGATATGGACTGCATATTTGATTTTAACCTTACTTGGGCCAATAAGAATAATCCCAGCTCAAAATCCTTGTGCGCTTGATGCTCCATCGATGTACAACTTCCACTCTGGATGTGATATAGAAATAGCTTCCTCTACTGTCATCTCTTGAATAAAGTCTGCCAACGCTTGAGCTTTTATCTGTTAGTGAGGCTCGTAACTAATGTCAACTTCGCCTAGCTGAACGGACCATTGGACCAATCTTCCTAAAGTTTCAGGCCTTTGAAGAATTTTTCACAAAGGAAAGTTTGTTCTGACAATTATTGAATGAGCTTGGAAGTATTGCCTAAGCTTTTTAGATGTATGCGCAACCATCATTGCGAGCTTGTCTAGTTTGGGATATTTTACTTCCGAGCCTTTAAGTATCTTACTAACATAGTAAATTGGGTTTTGTTGACTTCCTTTCTCTCGAACTAGTACTGACGTGATGGATTCATGCCCAATGGAAAGGTACAAGTATAGAGCCTTGTTTAGGATCGGTCTACTAAGCAATGGTGGAGAGGACAAGAATTTTTTGATTTCTTCAAATATTTCTTGACACTCTTCACTCTATTTGAATTTCTTAGAATTCTTTAAAGCTCAGAATAGGGGTAAACATTTTTTGGCTGAGCATGAGATGAACCTTCCAAGAGCAGTGATTCTCCCATTAAGCTTTTGGAGTTCATTTAATGTCTTAGGAGCTTTCATGTTGAGAATGGCTTCCATCTTCTCTGGGTTTGCCTCTATTCCTCTATGTGAGATCATGAATCCCAAAAACTTCCCAGCTTTGACCCCAAAGATGCATTTTTCTAGATTGAGTTTGATCCGGTAGTGATCTAGGAGCTCTAGAATTTGCTTAAGATCCTCAGCATGCTGTTCTGCTTGCTGGCTTTTGACGATAATGTTATCTATATATACTTCCATGTTCTTCCCAATCTATTCTTGAAAGACGTGATTCATCAGCCTTTGGTATATTGCTCCAGCATTTTTAAGCCCAAAAGGTATGACTTTGTAGCAATAAAGACCCTCATGTGTAATGAAGGATGTTTTCTCCTGGTCCTCTTCTTTCATGGGGATTTAATGATATCCTTGAGCTGCATCAATGAAGCTGTACAAGCTGTGGCAAGCTGTCGAGTTTACCAACTGGTCAATTGTTGGTAAAGGGTAGCTATCTTTAGGGCATGCCTTGTTTAAGTCCGTGTAGTCAACACACATTCTATGTTTTCCATTAGCCTTCTTGACTAATACAACATTAGCCACCCACTCCGGATGTGTGACTTCTCTTATAAACCCAGCGTCTAATAGCTTCTTTGTTTCCTCTATGATCACCTTCTACCTCTCATAGGTGAATTTCCTCTTCTTCTGGACTATTGATTTCACTCATGGGTTAATACTCAAACTGTGGGATGCAATCCGAGGATCTACCCCAACAATCTCGGATGCCTTTGAAGCAAAGCCATCTGAATGTTTGTTCAGAACTTTACTAATTTTTGTACTGACAGTCTCATTAAGTTCTCCCCCAATCTTGACTGTCTTTCCCTCGACTATCTGTAGGGTCCGGACGTCTACTAGTTCTGGATTGGCCCCTTGCTTTTATGTATCTAAAGCTTCCAAAGGGAGTGGCTCTATTTGTGGTTTTACTGTCATTTGGTAACATTATTTTACCATGGACTGATCTCCGAGTATAGTGATTACTCGGTCTTCTAAAGGGATTTTCATAGTTAGTCTCTTAATGCTCGTGGCAGCATCAATCTCATATAGAATTGGCCTTCCGATGATACCATTGTAAGTGAGTAGGAGATCTACTACGTTGAACAAAGATCTAACTGATTTAGTGTCTCCGGATTCCCGATTTCCAAATTCGACTTCTAGTTCTACCAGTCCCATTGGTTGGGCTGTTCCTCCACAGAAGCTTGTGATGGGATTCTTAATTATTTTTAAATCAATAACCGATCCTCCCATAGCTTTATATGCATCCCATCAAAGTGCATTGACAGCACTACCATCATCCACCAGAAGTCTTTTTACCAGATAATTCCGGATGTATATGCTTACGATTAAGGCATCGTTATGAGGATGCTGAATGTGTTTTCCATCATCAGGCCCAAATGTGATGCTCGGCTTTTATCTGGATTCTCGGTATTCTTCTCTCCAAGGCCTTTTCAATTTCTTCTCTGCTGGTATTTCTCCGCTGACGATCATATTGATGATTCCAATTATTTCATTATGAGCTTTCTTTGTTACAGGAGAATCTGCTGCCTGATCATTTGAATCTCGGTTTTTTGTAAAATCTCCCAGCTTCCTATTTTTGATTAACTGCTCAATTACTCGTATGAGGTCTCGGCAACTTTCAGTCTCATGTCCGAAATCTTGATGGTATTGGCAGTACTTCCTCTTATCTACTATTCCTCTCTTTGGTGGAGTTAGTCGTCTGGCCAAAGTTATGCCTACTCCGTTTTCTCTGATCCACATGAGCATTTTTGATTTGGAGGTATTGAGGGGCGTGAATCTCTCAGTTTCTCTTCTGAATCCTTCTACTGGGTTTCTAAAATTGTTTTTAGGAATCATAGGCCTTCTTAGGTCGATTCTCTCATTCTGTTTGAATGGTGGCTTCTCATCATCCCTTCGCAATCTTCTGTCCTCATCCATCTCGATTAGATTTGTGACCATTGTCATGACCTCTGAGAAAGTACATGGCTTTTTTGTTAGAATTTTATCTTTGAGTTTTCCTAGCTGGGTTCCATTCTTCAATGCTTCTACAGCCACTTCATCACTTAAATTTTCAATTTGCATTGCTACTTTGTTAAATCTGTCTAAGTAGCTTCTCAATGATTCATTGAATTCCTGCCTGCATGTCCAAAGATCGTGGATACTTTTAGTAGGAGGAATATTAATAATGAACCGAGTTCTGAATTTTTCAACCAACTCTTCAAAAGATGAAATATAATTCTTCGGAAGCTGGTGAAACCATCTTTGAGCAATATTGGATAGTGTGTTGGGAAATACTCGGCAAAGGGTCCCGTCATTAACATTTTGGAGCATCATTTTTGTTCTGAATGATGATACATGATTGACTAGGTCTCCAGTACCTTCATACTGCTCCATCTGAGGTAGTTTGAATTTGGAAGGGATTTATGTCTGATTGATCCTACTTACGAAAGGTGTTGTTCCTTCCAGGACGTATTCATCCTCCTTCTGCGGTCCTGTCCGAGTATTCTGAATTACTTGTGCCACCTTCTGAGCTATTTGTGCATCGTCTAGAGCTGGCATGCTCATGCTAGATTCTCCTTCCTGATCTTTCCGAGCTTCTCTGTCCCCTAAGGGAACATTCCGAGTTACTGTAGGTGGTATGATCATATTGTTTCCCAGATTAGTAGCTTCGGGGTTATTATCTTGGATTAAGGCGTTTAGCTGCTGTTGCATAAGGAGCATCTGAGTTTGGATGTTCTGGATTATAGCCTCTTTATTGGTTGCGGGTCGGTTGAGTGTTTGGGTTATTGTGTTTAGGTCCGGCGTGTTCGTAATGGGAGTTCCTGAAAGGTTTGAAAAAGGTACAGATGGAATGGATGTGCCAGCATAAAGTAAAAGAGCATAATAAGGAAAGCTCGTCCCTAGAGTTGCCCATCCTTGAGTAACTCAGGGTGGCATATAAGGATTAAAGGGAATTTGTGTTGATGGCCCAGCGTGTTGAATGAGAGCTAATGGATCAACTGGTGGAATGGGTGCAGATGGGTTGATAGAAAGAATAGGTGCTGAGGGGTTGATATCAGTTTTCAGTGTTATACCTGGTGGATTAATCTGAGGATCAATGATAGGTGGCGGGCTAAACGTCATGATTTGAATTGCTTTGCTCGGTAGATGATAATGGCTTTGACTCAAGAGATCACCACAGACGGCACCACTTGATAACTTGATTTCTGGAACCTCTGAGTCCTGCGGTCAAGTAACCAACAAGAAGTAAGGTGAGATGTGGGGTTTCCTCCACTAACCCTCTGATGCTTCAGTTAGAGAATATAGAGAGAGAGTGTAGAGAGATAAAGAGAGAATAATTGCTAAAGAATAGAATGAATAATAAGGGGGAGGGAAGAAGTATTTATAGAGAATGAGATATGCAAACCTAAGAGGAATAGGATTCCTCTTATATGTAGGACTTTGTGTCTTTTAAGAGTAGTTACTGCTTAATGCGGAACTCCTTCTCCTATTTAGTTTGAGTTTTCTTTCTCTACAAGTTACTATTTATTTAAGAATATATTTGATATCTAAAATAGGAATAGTTTATCAGACACTAATAGGAATAGTTTAGTGGGTATCAGACACTAAGTCTAATAGTTTATCTTTTTGTTTTTATTCACTAATGGTTCTCTCTATTTATCCTTGGTTAGTGTTGGGTTTGGTCATATCCACTTACTCTTACAAGATTATACATAGTACGAAGTAAATTGAGTGACCAGGGGCAATTGTTGATTTCCCTAGTCTTCTGTTGTTGTTGGCTGTTCCTTTGACCTTTTGGCCTTTGATATATTGATGTTTTTTTTTTTTTTTTTAATTGGTATTGGATCGGAATCGGATGAGGAACCAGGCGTATGCCATCCATAGACCCGTCATTGCCAAGTTTGTGATTAGCTGGCAATATGGGTCCCACCCAAAGCAGTCTAACCAACTGTTAACAGAGACAACAAACCCTAACCTGCAAGACAAACCACCTTCTTCTTCTTGTATATTTGCTCTCTCTCTGCATCTCCCTCAACAAAACCCTAATTCCACTATCTTCT
>CATIWK010579651.1:0-10693 GCA_949634005.1 Mallotus japonicus
CAAATTGCTAGCCTTGGATGAAGAGACGATCGCCTCAATGAAGAGGCGCCACCTTTTCACCCTAGTTATCGGTGAGGCGACGCCTCATCGATGAGGCACCGCCTCATGACACCTGTCCCCTGCAGCAATAAATGTCATTTATTGCTGCATTTAACTCAAATCCCACTCGTTTTTCCTGCTGCGTTTTTGAACAAAAACAAAGACTTTTGGGGCTAAAAAGAGCTGGAAAAAAGGAGAAGCAATGATGAAAAAGACTTGGTGGAAAATAAACCAAAAAATTTTGGGAAAATTGGAAAGGGGGGAGAGAGGGTTTAAGTAGAGATTTAGGTGGATATTTTGAAAAGGGCTGACCATTATTGAAGAAAAAAACGTCTTTGAGAGAAAAGAAAAGAAAAACCAAGAGAAACCAAGAAGAGGAAGTAAGAGAAGTGATTCTCAAAGCTTAAGGAGACTATTTCTTTGGAGTAAAAGGGTTCTTGATAGCATTCAATCATCAAAACAAGCTCTGAGGGCTGAGTTAGGAGTTCCAAAAATTCTTCATTCAGTGAGAATCCCCACTTTTAAGTATTTAAGCTTTATTTTTTATAAGAAAGTATAAATTGTTAGATTTTGATTTCTTTCAAATATTTTGGTGTTTATTTGATGTCATATGCAAGCATGATCATGTGAATACGTGATATTTAAGTGATTAAGTCCCTGTTTTATGTCTATTTGCATGTATATTTAAGCTACTTAAGTTTTAAAAAAGCATATGATCCTAAGGCCGAACGTCCTGTTGAGGAGGCGGCGCCTCTATGATGAGGCGATCGACTCATCGTTGAGGTGATCGCCTATCGACCAGAGTCATGTATAACTCTGGTTCACACTAGCATACATTCAGTTTATTTTCTATATATTTCTTGTATATCATACACGTTTCATGTTTAGTATATGATTTTCCACGTATTGATTGCATGCTCAACTTGATTGAATGATGATTTGCCTAAATGATTTGAATTGTCCTTTGTGAATATTCGTGATTTGAAAACTAACAGTATTTTTTGTAGGTTTAGTAGTGATTTCTAATTAATATTTTGATTAATATTAATTAGTTTTTAAAAGGTTTTATCGGATTATTATAATAATTGTATAAATCATTGTAATCCCTAATTCTTTTCCCCTTTTTTTTGTATTGAATGTATGAATGTAATATTCTTTCATTTATTTGTTCAAATTGCCAAGGTAATAAGCAAGCAAATGAGACTAATGTGCAAATTTGGTAACACTTAAAAATTGAAAGCATGTGTGACCAACTCTTAAAAAGGAAATCATTCGATAACTAAAGGTAATAATATATGAAACACAAGCAGAGGCCGACCGTAAGGTCGGGTGGGCATTCAAAGCCTATACCCAGTTTCCGAACCCGATCTCTGAAGATGGCTTCTGGGTACCTCCGTGGAATCTAGTTGCTGTAAGTGTGTCCCGATTTTCATCCGGGTGGCAACTCCATCTCCGTTAATGGGCCCAAAGCTCATATTCGTATATCCTAGTAAGCCCTGAGTTTACACAGTGCCATAGTCGCCAACACCTGGGCGCGCACTAAACACCGCCGCCTACAAATGTAAAAATCAATATATATGTTAAATGGAAACATATGTTTCATTTCTTCAGAAGTTTATAGTTTTTTTTTTTTTTTTTGATTTCGGGGATTGGGGCATCCACGGGGTTCGAGCCGCCGTGGGGGAACGCCTTTTAGTGGGCGTTCACCACCCAGACTTTTAAGTCTGGGCTATAATTTTTTTAATAGACGGTACAAAATGAGACAATTTTTTTCTTTTAAATTCATAACAGCAATATTTAAAATCTTACATTTCAACATGTCACTGGCTCAAAAGTGCTCAAAAGTCTATAGTTTACCTTTTACAATTACCGAACTGAAGAGCAAGGCAGCAACTAAAATAGCTGGCTGTGATAATTACAATATACATTTCATGTCTTAATCAATGATCTTAATATAGGCTATAAATCTTATCTAAGAGAACATGCATGTGCAGAATCTACCCCATACCATACACCATTACATCAATGATTCCCTTTTCCCCATGATATCAAACACCAAGAGGCAGCAAATAAAATTCACCACCTAACTTTTCTAGATGCTTCTTTAACTAATTAATTTCTTTTAAACTACATTTTCATCAGTGGCTTCTTCCTGGTAATATGGAGACAGCTTTCCATCTGTTTTGCTGGATTTAGGCAGCTTGCTGTCTAGACTAGCCTCTTGCAGCATTTTCACTACTCTTCGCATCGATGGGCGGCTGATGGGAAGTGTGCTAGTGCAGTGAAGACCCACATTAAGAACCCTGCAAATTTCATTCTTGAATATGGTATCAAGCTTTGGATCAATTACTTGATCAACACCCTTTTGGTCTAAGGTGGTGCACACCCACTTCACCAAGTCTTTTTCTCCAAACTCTGGATCTATTGGCAATCTGCCTGTCACCAATTCTAGTAACACCACGCCAAAACTATATATGTCACTCTTCTCATTCACCCTCAGAGTATAGGCATATTCTGCACCAAAATTAAGGCCAGTTCTTAACAATGCAAATCTTGTACTAAAGAAAAATATATGAATTTCATAATAACAAATCAATGGCTTATATATATACATATATAATTACCTGGTGCAATGTATCCACAGGATCCAGCAATCACAGACATGGATTCTATCCGCTTGTTAACTCCTTGAACAACTTTAGCAACTCCAAAATCTGCTACTCTAGCACCAAACTCTCCATCTAGTAATATGTTGTTCGATTTCACATCGCGATGAACAATTGGAGGAACACAATCATGATGCAAGTAAGATAAACCTTCTGCTGCATCTAAAGCAATCTTGTACCTTGTTGGCCAGTCCAGCAACCCACTTTTGTTGCTGTGCAACAAATCTCCTAAGCTCCCATTTGGCATGTACTCGTAGACCAGAAGTTTGCAATCTCCAGTGTTGCAACAGCACCATAATCTGACAATATTCTTGTGCCTAATCTTTCCCAATGTTTCGACCTCTACTTCGAATTCATCTTTGTCAGAATTAACACTGGCATCATGTTTCTTGCTCCCTCCACACAGTTTCTTGACTGCAACTGTCTCACCATTACTCAGCACAACCTTGTAGACTTTCCCAGAAGATCCACTTCCAATCACATTTTCTTCCTTAAGGCAATTAGCAATCTCAAGTTCACTGAAACCAAGCTTATGAAACGATCTCCACTTCGTTATGGTAATCACTCTCTTAGGTTTCTTGAAACTCCTGACCTTGAAGAAGAACCAAGCAACTCCAACAGCAAAAACTAAACCAGCAACTATAAAGATTGATCGAAGAATCCATACATAGCTTAGCCGTTTCGACTCGCGAACTTGAGGGCAAAGACCCTGCAAGTCACTGCACAAACCTGGATTCCCAACAAAACTGTTCTTGTAAATCTCCTTCGCAAAAAGAGGAGGCAGATCCCCAGAGAGCATATTATTCGACAAGTTCAACAAATTCAGCTTGAGTTTCTGCAATTCAAGTGGGATTTTCCCAGAAAATTGGTTCCCAGAAAGATCAAGGTAATTTAATACTGGCAAGTTTCCAATTTCATCTGGGATTACACCAGATAGCATATTATTTGCCAAATTAAGCTCATTTAAACTCTTCCAACCTTGAATACCTGCTGGGAATCCACCAGATAACTTATTGTGATCAAGAACAAGCCTATTTAACATACTCAAATTAAGAAAGCTCTCTGGAATTGAACCAGTAAACATATTGTTACTCGCAGAGAACTCAATCAAGTTTCCAAGTAAACCAATCTCCATAGGAAGGCTCCCCGAAAACTTGTTATTTGAAATCAACAAAACAGAAAGATTGTGAGCAGAAGAAATTCTGCTGGACACAGACCCGGATAAAGAATTCCCAACAAGCTCAACCAAATACACACGCGGAAGCCCCCAAAACTCTTCAGGAACTGATCCCGAAAGCTGATTATTCCTTAATCTAGCACGGCCTAAACTGCCGCATCTTCCTAGCCTGTCAGGAATTTTCCCTGAAAATGAATTGTATATCAGAATAAGATCTTCCAACTTCCCTTTTGCGCACAAATTCTCCGGTATTTGACCAGAAAATCCATTGTATGACACATCCAATGACCTCAAAGGCGAGTTCAAACCAAGTTGACTTGGTAATGCACCCGTGAGCTTGTTGTTGAACAACTTGAGGTCATATAAGTTTGGAGACTTTGCTATACTCTCTGGTAGTCTACCTTCAAGTCTATTCTCAAACAAATTCAACGATTCAAGTGCCAATTCACACAACTCGTTAGGAATGGTCCCGGTGAACCCATTCATAGCGGCATCAAATCTTCTCAAACTTGTCAAGTTCGAAAATCCCACTACAGCTAAAGAACCTGAAAAAGAGTTATTGTACAATTCAATTTGAACAATACTCTTGAACTCAATGAACGAACTTGGAATTGATCCAGTGAGTCTGTTCTGAGACAAGTCAAGATTCTCCAAACGAGTCAATCTACTCAAAGCTGGAGGAATTGGACCAACAAGCTTACAATCAGCAAGCCAGAGGTCTATCAAGTTGGTTAAATTAGCAAGCTGAATAGGTATTTGACTCGGTGTAAACGGGTTGTAAGCAATTAGAAGACGCTGAAGTGTGGATATGTTGCTGAGCTGACTCGGTATAGTTCCATTTAGAAAGTTCCCAGCTAGTAGAAGAGTTTCAAGACTCTTGAATTCACCAAATTTAGCCGGAATCTCACCGGTTAAATTGTTTCCCGCCAGACTCAAGAACCGGAGATTTTGAAGCTGAGATAAAGATTCTGGTAATGTACCGACCAAAAGATTCTGACTCAAGTCTAAATGTTCGAGCTTCTGACAAGTGGAGATTTGGGTTGGCAGAGAAGAATTGATATTGTTATCGGAAAAAGAAATGGAGGTTAGAAAAGGGAGACGACAAAGAAAAGAAGGGAAAGGACCAGAGAGCTGCGACGCAGAAAGGTCAATGGAAATGACTCGGTGAGTTGATGGGTCGCATTTGATACCATACCAGTTGCAAGAAGTGGAGTCACGATCGTTCCAAGAGTCGAGGACGTGAGTTGGGTCGGAGAGACCGAGTTTAACTCGTTGGAGGTAAAGGCCATCTTGGTTTAAAGAGTGTGAAGAGTAAGGGAAGAAAAGGAAGACACAAAGAAAGATTAGCATTTTTCTGTTTTTGGTTTTGGTTTTTTTCGAGAGAAAGAGAGGGAAATTTTGAGTTTCTGTTATGGTCTGTTTGTTTGAGCCAATGAAGTGAAGAAGAAGAAGAAGAAGAAGAAGAAGAGGAAGAGGAGACTTTTGAAGACGACGATGATGATGATGAAGAAGTGTTGGCACAGTGGGGGGTTATAGAGAATGGACCTTCGATATAGGTTGGATGATTAGCGCAAAGAGAGTTTCATTCAAATTTGGAGAGTTTGGCAGTCAATGGGAGTCAGTAAAGAGTAAGTGACATTGAGAATTTTGTGTAACGAAATGTAATAATGTAATAAAAAAAATTGTTATTGTCTTAATTTCGAATTAAATTAGTATATATAAAACTATTCAAATAAACACAAAAAAATCCTTTTTTATATTAAGTATATTATATTTTATAATTGTATTTGTGATACATCAAATTTTTTATATTTATTCAATAAAATAAAAATAATAATACGTTTTACAGCCTATGACGATTGCAGGCTGCAACACAATAAAAAAGGATAAAATTTTACCATATATATTTTTTTGACTGAAGCTATCAATATTATAGTGTTATTTTTTTTCAATTTTAATTTTTGATTGTTTTATTTATATCATATTTTTTATCTTTTTTGTTTTCATTTTTATGTTATTGTTGTGTCATTTTTTTTCCTCTTCTTCTTCATTTGTTCGGCCTTTTCATGTCTTTTTTTTTTTATTCTCTTCATCTTTTTTCCCAAACCCAACTCTAACAATTATAAGATTTAGAAAATTAATTTGTTCAAGAAAATATTTTGCATGTTTTATTAAAAGAGAGCAAACTCATACATTTTGCAATTAGATTTTCATTTCAGATTTTTATATAATTTTTCACTTCTTCATTTTTTTTTTTTTATATTTTTGCCTATTGAAAATTCATCATGTTATCATCAAGAATTGCAATAGATAGATGTTAAGTTTTTATTTTTTATTTTTTATTTTATTTTTTGTTATTAATACTTGGGTGATTATTGGGTTCCTTTCTTCTTCTTCATCTTCTTATTCTTTATATTGTTGTTTTTTCTTCAGGTTGTTGTTTTGCATTTTTCTAGTTGTTGAAGGGTTTGTTGTAAGATTGTTGTGAGATTGTTTGTTATTTTTTTGTGGCTGAAAGATTGTTTGTAGTTTTCTTAGTTGTTCTGGTTCTGAAGGTTTGTTGTGAGGTCGTTTGTTATTTTTTTTGGTTGTTGAAGGTTATTTTGTGATTGTTTTGTCAAGTTGTTGTCCATATTTTTTATTGTTTTGTGGTTGTCTTCTGATTATTGTCCATGTCTTTTTACAGAGGTGTATTCAATTAGTATCTTTAAAGACATTTATAGACTTCTTTTAAGTGAATGACTTTTGCGAAGTTTATAAGCTTCTAATGACTTTCATAGAATTTATGAATTTGTCAATGACTTTCATAGATTTTATTTTGAAAAACTTTTATAGATATTTATCGACTTCTATAGACATTGACCGATTTTTATTTTGAAAACGATACCCCAATTATGAAAAAGCAAAACACCAGAATCGGCCATTAGCATATAACTTATAACAACAAATAATTTATTCCAAAAAAAAAAACCAAATAATGAAACTCTTTTATTTTTTAATTCAACCGTATACATAACATGAGAAAAAGCAAAAGTAAATTGGTAATCGGACAAAGCAAAATCAAACATTAGCCAACAAAAACTTTTTATACTTCAGTATTAAAATTTTTGTGTTAGCAAAATCAATTGCACGGTAGTGATGATATAAACGGACTTGTATATATATAAGTATATATGAATTTAACAACAAAATCATACATATACACACATATTCATCATTTCGTATTCAATCACCATATAAAAAATAATTAAATATTTCTAAATGATTCAACATGGTTGAAGAAAAACCAGATTGTTCAAGGTTGTTTTTTTTTTCTATCGTTTTCTATACCTAGAACAAAAAAATTTTTGAAATCTTGAGAGAGAATGAAAGAAAATATTTTAGCTTTTGTATTTATACCATCATATAAAAAGTCTGTAAAAGTACATAAAAGTCTAATGTTTATAAAAGTCAGTGACTTTTTGAATAGCACCTTACTTTTTTAGACTCTATTAAAGTTACAATTGAATATTTTCTAATTTTTACAGAATTTTTTTAAGTCTTTAAAATTCTTAATTGAATATCACTTAACTTTTGAAATCAATTAAAATATTCTAAAATTCTAATTGAATACACCCCAGTTATTGTTTTAATTTTTTTTTTTGTTGTTGTGTTGTTTTTAGGTTGTTTTATGATTGTTTTCCATGTTTTTTCTATTGGTATTGTTGTTTTTTTCTATTGATTTCATTCAAACAAATGACCTATATTAGTTGATTTTGTTATAGAAATATGATCAAATGGTAGCTATATGAAATTTTGGTTGAATTGCAGAGCTTTTTGATTCTTTATGGAAGTAGAAAGAATGTAGATTTTTAGTTGTTTAATAAGCAGGGAAAAAATTGCGTGTTTTATTGATTTTTGGAAAGAGCATATTTTTGAAAAAAGTTAATGTAAAAAAAGTTAACTATAAAATTGAAAAGTCTTTCCATTTTCTCAATTAGTTTTGGAAAATTCCTAAAAAAAAATTAATTTTTCAATTTTGATCCCTTACAATAATGGGGAATGAAACATAGAGAAGAATAAAATAGAAAATTCACACAGTTCGCGACAGATTATAGTTACTATGACTAATTGTACGAAGATCACACAGTTCGCGACAGATTGTAGCTACTATGACTCATGACACGAAGAATTATCTTAAAATAAAATATGTATTTTTATAGTATAAATCTATTGAGAATTACCTATACACATAATGTTTTTTAAACAAAATTCACTCAACTTTGATATGGACTAATTGAAATCCTTTTAAATGCATAATACTATTCAAATATTTGTCGTCTAAGTTTCTATTGCATTTTGTCGTAATAGATTTTTAGAATTTATTAACAATCTAATAGTATGAACACTTATCCAAAGTATTGAATTTTGAAATTCAAAAAAGACAAGTATTGAATTTTGGTGACAGATAGTGTTAACAACACTTGTCCATTCAGTGTTAACTATAATGAATATGACCCAAAATCATTTGCAGAAGCAAGTGAATCTATGGTATAGCATCATCCACAGCACTCAAAAATTTCATGGTCATAATATGCTGATCTAAATCCAGCAATATTAATGATTTTTTTTTTTTACGTGTTGTCTTGAGGACGACTTGAATTACAACTATTATATATCTATTACAATTATTATTATTATTATTATTATTGTTATATTTTAGGAGTGGCTAGGTATGGATAATTAATCCAAGATTTTTGCACTCATTAGAATTCGAACTGGAGACCTTTTAGAGTCCCAGAGCCTCCTCTTATACCATCTGATTTAGGAGTCATGAACAATTAATCCAACAATAATGATTTACCCCATCAATTTTTGGTCTTTTTATATTTCCTCAAAATCTATTATTTTTGTTCCTAATTTAACTTAGTTGTAAAAAATTAACACATTTTTATCACTCTTGTTATCTTATATGAATTAATTTAGACTAATCAGAGTACGACATACTCTAAATACGAGTAATTCTGATGAAAAACATTTGAGATACATCTTTTTCCTTTTCGTTTATACTTTTCGATTTATCTAGAGAAATCTGGTATATTTAATTTTAAAAGAATAGTAGGTAAGTAATTTTTTGATAGATTACCTTTTTTTTTATCAAATCATTTTATTTTCTTTGAACCAATAAAAAAAAAAATCTGGCAAAGGTGCTATAGTATTAGAAGCACCACTTGGTGAGCAGCTAAAAGTCCTAACACTCAAGTTTGAACATTGAAAAAGTAACATTTATTGGTCGGGACCCCTTTCTTTTCCGCAACGCCGATGATATAAATGTGCCCCATTTTCTTAGACTTAAAAAAAAAAAGGAAAAAGATTGGTGAGAGTAGGTTCCAAGTCCAAAAGCTTTTAATGTTTGAATGTTGAAAGAGAGGTTCTTTTGGTCAAAAAAAAAAAAAAAAAAAAAAGAGAGAGGTTCTTGAAAAAGATTGATGCATTTGGTAAAAAAAAAAAAAAAAAAAAAAATTTAATTTATGAGATTCTGAACTAAAATTTCCTTTTTATTTTAATATGTAGATTTTTTTTACAGGTTATTTTACCCGGGGAACTGAAAATTATCATTATATATTATTAATATATCTATATATTATATTATTTATCAAGTTATCGATTTTTTTTAACAGCTAAAAGGTTCAGGGGTTATTATTATTAAACCTTAGGTGCATTTGGATTGGTATTAAATGGGGTTAATTGTTATTCCTGTAATGTATTAATTCTCTTTACTTTTTTTTTTTGCTAAGATCCCTTTACGCTTGTTTGGTAATTTTAAAATATGCATCCTTAACTGTTAACGGAGTTAACAGTTAACCTCATTTTAATGCATTTCTATTAACCCAGGTAACGGTAGGTTAAAAGCTTGTAAATTACTCTTTATTAAAAAAATAAAAAATTTTATTTTTTTATTATTTCATCGTATCTCTTATAAATTGTTTCTCTTTTTATTTTTTCTATATTAATAAACAACAAATCAAATTTATAAAATATATAAAAATCAATTTAAGATTTTTTTATGATAGTTTTATTATTTCTATAAAAAAAATATCAATAATCAATATAAAAAAATCATATCAATAATCAGTATATATTTGTTCATGACATAGAAACTAATTGTTATAGGCAATTTTAATTTTTAATTTTATTTTTAATTAATTCTATTGCATAAAATTTATATCAATATTTTTTGTATGAATGTATAAATATATATTATACATTTTTATTTTATAAGTTTTATTTAATAATTTATTTTCTTGTTAGATGATATTTTTAAAATTAATTTCTATTTTTTAAAAAAATTAATAATATATTTATTTGTTTTTATTATTTTATTTATTTTATATAAATTTTATTAATTATTTTTTTAAATGATTTCACATTAACAGCTTATTCTTTTTTTTAAAAAAAAAAAACAAAATAACAGCTTATTCATTACTAAATGGAATTAACAATTTAATTATATTAATTTTTGATCCTCACACACTTTCAGAAGACTAAGGGCCTGTTTGGCTAAACTGTTGCTGATAGCTGATAGCTGCTAGCTGATCAATGTTAAGTGTTTGTTAAAACTATTTACAGCTGTTACTGTTTATATGTTTAATGACTATTATAGATATTAATTAAATTGTTTAAATTTTATATTTATTGTTATTTAATTATTTATATGTTCAATTGTATTAATCTATAATAATAATAATAATAATAATAATATTATTATTATTATTATATGTAAAAATGCATAGAATATATTTGTACATCTTTAAATCAATTGTTCAAAAAA
>CATIWK010579840.1:0-13403 GCA_949634005.1 Mallotus japonicus
TATTACTTGTAGTTATATGTGTTGAAGATGATGAAAATGCAAAAATGGTTGTGGATAATAATTTATTTGTTAGAAGAATTGATAATGGCAATGATGATTTTATGGGTATAGTGGTGAATGGTGAGGAAGAAGCATATCAATTGTATAATGAATATGCAATGAGGATAGGCTTCAGTGTTAGAAAAGCAAAAAGCAGATACCACATAGATACAAAAGAAATTTGCCAAAAAGAGTTCTGGTGTTCAAGACAAGGTCATTATGAAGGGAACTTAATGGAGACAAGGCACCGTAATAGATTTGATACAAGAACTGGATGTGAGGCTATGATTCGTTTCACAGTGAAAGATAGTGTATGGACAGTTACCAAATTCATTTCAGGTCATAATCATGAACTTGCATTACCAAAAGAAATTCATTTGTTAAGATCCAATAGGGCTTTAACTGTCCCTAAAGCCAATGTCATTGAGACAATGGTTAATGCAAGTATAAGCACAAAAAATGAGTATGCTTATATGTCAAAAGAAGTTGGTGGAAGTGAATATGTTGGATTTACAAAAGGAGATTATTATAATTATGTCAATAAGTTGAAGATGGTAATGATTGAAGCTGGTGATTCACAAAGTCTAATAAATGAGTTTAAGAAGAGAGATGCATAGGATGCTATGTTTTTTTTATACAATTCAAGTGGATCAAGAAAATAGAATGACTAATTTTTTTTGGCGAGATGGAAGGTCGCGAATTGACTATGATATGTTTGGTGATGTTGTTATTTTTGACACTACATATCGCACAAATAAATATAATTTAATTTGTGCTCCCTTTGTAGGTGTTAATCATCATTGGCAAAATATCATGTTTGGATGTGCCTTCCTATTAGATGAAACAACATCATCTTTTGTATGGTTATTTAGATCTTTCTTGGAGTCTATGGGAGGTCGAGCGCCAAAAACCATTTTCACTGATCAAGATCAAGCAATGGCTAATGCAATTAAAGAAGTTTTTCCTAGTAGTTGCCATCAGCTATGTTTATGGCACATTTCCAAGAATGCACCTTCCCACTTGGGCAGTTTGAATTCAAATGCGAACTTTCGCAGTCTTTTCTACAAGTGCTTAAAAACATGTGATTCAGAATTTGAATTTGAACAAACATGGAATAAATTAATGGATGATTTTGGTGTTAGAGAGCATAAATGGTTAAAATCCTCATATAATATTCGTGCTAAATGGTGTACAGCTTTAAGCAATGATGTTTTTTTCTGCAGGAATTCAATCCTCTTAATGTAGTGAAAGTACCAATAATGTGCTAAATGGTATAGCAAGCAAAACCACTTGTCTTACCAAATTTTTTCTTGCATTTGAAGACTTGGTAGTAGGTTGGCGTTCTGCTAAATTGGAATTGGATTTTCAATACAAGCAGGGTTTGCCTTCTTGTGCAATAAAAAATAGTGGTATCATGAATCATGTAGCAAAGATCTATATACATAAGATTTTTAAGTTATTTGAGAATGAGTTTCTTAATGGTGTTGCCACTACTTGGGCTGAATTTGGTAGTGAAGATCATTTGTGCAATTATGAGGTTATAGAGGAAGGGAGAAATTCTAAACCATATATTGTAGAATTTAATGCAATTACATTGGATATCAATTGCTCTTGCAAAAAATTTGAGTCCATGGGTTTTCTATATTCACATGCACTAAGAGTTATGAGTGTGAAAAATATTACTAGAATTCTTGATAAATATATTCTAACTAGGTGGACTAAGGCAGTAAGAAAAAGGAGGTGCTTTGAATTTGAGCAAGGAAAATCATCACATGTAGGTGGCAATAAGACAAAAACTATGTTTCGAATTGGTATGATGAAATATGCTTACAATCTAGTTATGAAAAGTCAGGGGAATGAAATAGAAAGGGAATTGCGTCGAAATGCTCTAATTAAGGTGGATGCAAAAGTTGAAAGAGAATTGGCCAAGCTTGATTTGGGTGGAAAAATTGACATGTCAGATAATGAGGCAAATGTCAATGAAGATGATACAATAATTGATGTTGATTTTGTGTTAGACCCAGCACCTGTAAAGCCAAAAGGTATTTCTAATGCTAGACTCAAGGGCCATTTTGAAAAACGTACAAAAAAAGCAAACCAGTCAAAGAATTCAGGTATTTAGATATCTAAATTTTTTTAAGAGTCTATTCTTTATTTTTTTTTTTTACCTTTGAATTTGTTGCTCAATTTAAATCATTTGATATAGAGGGAATAAAAGCACCACGCACTAATTGTTCATAATCCGTTAGTACAAGAGCTACACAGTGTCCATATCCAACCGCAATGGATATTGCCAATAGTAATTTGTTTCTTCCACCAAATGTTATGTCGTTGCAAGTTCCACATCAGGTATTTATAATTGTAATATAATATTACATATTTGTACATATTACTCCACAATTCATTTTTTTTCTCACAATCACCAACATTTTATTGGAATGATATGAACATGCCATTTACATGTATGTTACAAGGCATTGATTCCATGGCTGATCAGTCATAAGTAAGCCTATTAACATTTATATTATTTATCCTTTTTGTTTATTTTTTCATGAGCTAATAATTTTTACTTTGAATTGCAGGATCGAACTTGAAATATGATGATGAACTCTATTAAAGCAAGAAGTTTTTAGGATTGATATTTGACTTTATATTTTTTTTAAGATTAAAATTTGAGATGTTTTGTTGTCCCACTTGATGTATGACCATAATTTATTATTGATAATGTGTTTTGCATTGATATCATGTCTTACTGGCTTAATGCATTGATGATTCCTTTCTTTTTTGATGATTTTTAAGTGCAGACAATGGCCAACACAAAAAGAAGTTCAATTCAAAATTATACATGAAACAGAAACAAAATAACTCTCCATTCACTTTATATATCCTTCGTCCATGAGATCCAGTTCAAAAAATGGTCATATGAACATATATTCTACCCACCACAGTAACCAAAGAAAAATAAAATAAGTTAAAATAAAATCCTCCCCAACCATCAAAAAGAAACAACGTTTCATTGGATTTTTGCAGAAGGTGATGATCCTTCTGCAACCTAAATCTCCCTAGGAATCCTCTATTGCTTCAGCCTGTTTATCCAATCCATTGGAACTGAATTCTGGAAGATGATGTAGCTCAGAGAGGAGGCCAATGGCTGCTGCTACTGTACAGGTGCGATTACATAATGGCTAAGGTCTGTCCCAAAACACCATTGATGGTTTCTAGTAAGTTTACTACTATGAAAGGCCTTTAACAAAAATGGAAGAGACTATGAAAGGGCATAGTTGTTAGCATATTTGCTGAACCATGTCAAAAGAAAATACCATAGCCCCAAGAAACAAAAGAAAACTGGAATAGAACACATGCTAAATTTCTTTCATTGAATGAATCACTTCTGGTTGTGGATAAGAGAAGAGAAGTTTCACCAGATTCTTTGACGTGTGCACAAATAGCAACAATTTAACCCTTGTGTTATATTCAATCACCAATGATGCTCTACTGGTTTATATAATTTTAGTTTTATTTCAAATCTCAACTAACTAATATGCATTCCCTACCATGTAGTCATATTATACACATGAACTGGATTAATAACTGGCTATTATGCCTGCGTTTAACAGTTGAAAGAAATCTTTTTATTTTTCGTGATTAAGAGGAATGCAATTTAAATTAGAGGTCTTTCACAAAGAGCATACCTAGAGAGAATTTGCATCTGTAGTGATCATATTTGTTATTTTCCCAGAAGGGAACTTCTTCGAGCTCTCATGAGTCAGTCTCAATGATTTACAAAATATGGCAGCTACCTGCAATTAAAAGAAATTCTACAAAGAAAGAATCTCATTTAAATATGCATAATTCGTTTGAGAACAACAAAATGGAATCTGAACTAGTTAACTGGTCAGACTCAGAAGGCTACTAGAGAAGAATATGGTATATCAAAAGCAGCTCCATACATGTCTTAACATCATCAATACAGAGTAATGATTTTACCAAAGTCGATTTAACTATGCCTAAACATTGCAGTAGAGTTGTTCCCAGTGCCATCAATCAAAACAAAATTTAGAGTTTTGCCTTTGGTGGTCTGTGAAGTAAAATCAACATGAAAATTACCACCGATTTTCCCCGAAAAAAATGGATTTCAAACAGAGAAAGGACAAAGCCCGTTTAAAAGTTCTGTTATTTGGCAAACAAAATGAGGTAGACTTGATCTCTAATTTAATCATTTGAACATGTAAAAAAAAAAAACTGAGTTGATCCATTGTTTAATTTTTTTTTAAAGTAGATCATAAATGTATTACGAAGAAGAGGAAGAATCCTCCAAAATACAAATAGGATTGTGGCACAGCAGCAGCTAAATAAAAATTGTTGTGCTCATGTAAAGCCAACTGAGCCAAGGCATGTGCCAATCTGTTACCTGATCTACGGACATAAACAAATGATACATAATTGAATTTGGAAGCTAAACAACGAATATCATGAGGAGATGACCCTGTTGTAGCGGAGGAGAGTCTGTTCACTAGACTCAGGCAGTCCGATTCAAAGATGATGTTTCCAAGCTCGCTATTCAAGGCAGAATGTAATCCAAACATAATTGCTTGAGAATTAGAGGCGAAGGTAGACCTGGTGGGGATCCATTGTTTATTTTAAAAAGACTCAAGTTTGAATTTTTTTTTTTGGAGGCGTAGGTTTTTTTTTGGTTTGGTTTTAGGTTAACTGGTGTTTGGTTTTACTTTTTAATCAATTATTATACTAGCCACATGTAATAATTCTATTGGCTTGGCCTTCCGACTCAATTTGCTGAGTTGGAAGGCCTGTACCACTCTATAATTTCTCCTGCAGAAAAAAAAAATTATAGCACCAGCTTGAATTTTTCTGATAATTGAATCAAGTATTAACCTGAAGAGGGCATGCCGCAACTTTACTAATTATCTTTTTTTTTTTTTTTTGTGATATAAAGAGAAAGTAATAAAAGATGAGAAATTTCTAAAATGGATGATATAGTAGAACTCTTGTTCGTATTTGATTTTGTAACTATACAAAATTTGATCATTTACATTTAAAAATCCTTAGGCAGATCCTCAAAAATTCAGAGGCCTTTTTCAGGATTTAGATATAAAATTAATACTGAAGAATGCTCTATTGGGAGATTATGTTCAAAATGGTGGCTCTTGTTTTAATCAAGTGCCTGAACACTCTCTCCAAGCAATTCACTATATCTTGAATGTTCATTTCCAAAGCTTCAAGCTTTTTTTGTGCAAATTGCAGCTTCTTGAAATGGGTCTTCTCGTTTAATACATTTTCTAATTCATTCACAGTTTCTTACTTTTTTTCAGTTGAAACTGTTCCTTTGCGTATCAACTTTGAAACAATTGACCACCTACTTGGCTTTGGCCTTGGTATTGCTGAGAACAACATGAGAGATTGGAAGATGGTACTATTCATTACAACAACTTCTTTAAACAGTTGAATCAAGTACAGTTCTTTATCCTGAAGTTTATGTGCCTCAAGCTTGCTGTCCATTTGCTTTATTGAGGCAATAAACTTTTTAGCGTCATTTTTTATCTTCTTTCTGAAGCAAGTATAATCAGCAATATTGCTTTTGTGGCTCGAATCTCCTTTTCTCCTGCGAAGGGTATATTGAAGAGACTGAACTTGCTCCTTAAACTGTGACATAACATCTCTAGTGATTCCACAAACATCTAAAAGCGTCGCAGATCCATCCAATAACTCGACCACGCATTTCTCATTTCGATTCTGAATGAGCATTTCTTGTTGATGACATGTTGAGTAGATCATTGAAGCTTTAATACAAGTCTAATCTAGTCCTAACGGGCCAATGCAAATTGACCTTGATGTTGATGTTGATGCTGATGATGCATCTAATGTTTTGAGCTTGTTAAGCTCTTCTTCGATTCTTTTTTTTCCATTTGAAAGGAAGGCAAAAGCCAAGAAAAACAACCCAGATTACATCAAGCAAAGTCTGGGAGTTGCAACTCCCACTAAGTCTCTAAACATCAAGTCATGGATACCCGGAGGAGAATTTATCATCTTCACACAACCTAAAGGACCATTGATACCTGCATTAGCTAAGTAATCAGCACAATAATTAGCCTCCCGATAAATATGATTAACCTGCACCACCCATTCTCTACTAAGCATGCGTTGGACTTCTTTGAATAAGGACAGACTTTGAAGAGGACATTGACTCCGACCTGTAAGGATATCCACTACACAATTATTGTCCACCTCTAAAATTAACCTTCTGATTCCCAGGTCCCAAGCAAGCCTCAAACCATAAATTACACCCGAGACTTCAGCCGCTAGCATACTACAGCTGCCAAGGTTCCCAATTCCCGGTATAGGAACGAATTAATCCCCTGCAGCAGCACTTTTCGAACGTGCCTTTAAATAGCCATCTGTGTTAAGTTTCATCCACGGATGAGGCAGAGGCATCCAACTGACTAGCTTTTCCGTTTGGCAGCATCTAGTGGTTTGCAGGCATTCCCTTGCTTTAACAAAGCACAGAGCCTTCGAGATAATCAATTGGACTTGATTAGGGGCCACCGTATAATCATCATCAAACAACATTTTATTCCTCTGCTGCCATAGGAACCAACAAGCAGTCCCGAAAATCACAGGCCATTTTTCCCCATGCTGAGTGTCCACTTTGTTCATAAGATTATCAACCAACCACCTCTCCTGAGCAATGGAGAAAAGAGGAATTGAACACCTGGATGGGATCTGATGGTTCAAAATCCTTTTTCCTTAGCCACAGCTCCAAGAAACATTTTAAGGAATTTGGGGGCCACATGATTGAGCTCCTTTAATTTGAAGGCAGAGTTCCTGAGAGGAAAAAGTGTCTCCGGAGGAAATCCTGAAAGTGTTCTGGGTAAGGTTTTGGTAACCCAAAGCCCCTCCGACGCTCAAGTCAATTTTGTAATCAATATAAAAGAGGCTTAGGAGCCTGAAAATCGAATAAAAAAGGAAGATGATGATGAACAGTAATAGTCATGTGTGTATGATATGAATAGTATTTGTTAGGAGAAGGAAAAAAATGAAGGAGAAGGAGAGAAGAAGAAGAACCTCCCTCCAGCAGCTGAAGGAGCCTTTTTATAGGCTTGGTAGGTGGAGATGGACAACTAAGATCAATGGAGACGGATGACCAAGATCATTTGTGTAGGGTATAAGGGTGGTAGGTGTAATGAGTGGTTTTCTTGGGAAGGAAAACCTATCAGCTACAGTGACTGATGGGTGACGGTTGTCAGGAGAAGGACAACTACCTATGAGTTGGTGAGAGGATTTATCCAGAGAGAGATCTCACTCTTAGGACTTCGAGCAATTTCTTAAAAGAGGTGTCCTGAGAGAGATTTATCTGGAAAGGCATAACATATTTCCTAAGAGAGATTTTCCCAAGTAGGACTTGGCTTTCCTGAGAGATACTTCATTTGGGGCATCAGGACTTGGTGTCCTTAGTAGATTCCACAACTTTGACTTGATTCTTGAATGTTGAAAAGTCAAATGGTCAAAGATGGTCTGATGTGGCAAATAAGACAGATCTACTTTCTATGTGTCAAGGTTTCATTAGAGTCGGATTTTTTGTATATCATCAGTAGTCCCCCCACTCTGAGTCTAGAATGTTTAGACGAAAAAGTATAGTTAGGCGATTCTTCTTTGATTCTCCTGTTTAGGATTACTTTTTCCTTAGTGAAGTTTCCTCACAACGAGGCTTTAAGATCTAGGAGTGTTCCTAATATTTGATTATTGAAAGTTTCCTTAAGAGGAAAATTTGTATTTGAGCAGGATATCTGCATAGGAAATCCTTGAGGACATGATTTTTTTATGATTTGGTTGATTGTCCCTGGGGAGCATTTTTGTACCATAAGTCTATGGGGACATAGGATTCTCGCTTTTGGAGAATTAAATTTGTATTTGGAGGGTTTTGTCCCTCTATGATTTAGAGTCTGTCCCCATGTGAGTCTCTAAGGCAGTTGATATTCTCTCTTTTGGGGGAGTTGGTAATTTCTCAATACGCATTTCCAATTAAGGAAATGTTGCTCCCATGGGGGAGTAAATGACTCTTGAGTATATATTCCTTTGGAGAGAGTTTTCACAAAGATAGCCTCCTCGGTGGAGTATGGTTGACCGATTCCTCTTGTATGAATTCCTACATGGATTACCTCTCTAGTGGAGAATGTTTGATTGATTTCCTTGTGGGATTCCTGAATGGACGTTTTCACTTGTGGAGAATTTCCTGATTGATTCCTGTGTTGTGCTTACATTGGAGCAATCGACTTCATCTCGCTTTTAAAGACTTTATGTGATTGATAGATGTTGAATGTACTCTTTTTGGTTCACCTCTCTTCTGGAGGTATTCCTCATGAGATGAGGAAATTGATTTGTACCTTATGAGATGAGGAAGATTCCTCTCCCTTGAGGGAGGTTGAGTCTTTATTGGGAATTTCTTGTGAGGAAATTTTGCTCCCATAGGGTTGGTAGGGATCTTCGATTGAGAATTTTCCATGGAAGGAATTCCTCTCCCTTGGGGGAGTTTGACATATTTGGATGAAAATTTCCTATGGAGGAACTGTTGCTCCCATAGAGGAGTTGAAGTATTAAAAGGGATAACTCTGTGGAGAAGCTTTTTCTCTTGCCTTCTCCTAGTGATGACTTTTATGTCTGAGTAAATAAAGATTGCTTTCTTTATGTTGATGATGGAGATTTCTCTTGGAGAACAAGGTGAATTCTACTGACTTGGTTTAGAACGCCATACAACTCTTTAATTCATTGGTGATCTTCAAATTTGAGGATTCATCATGTAATAATTCTTCTCCAAGGTTGTAGTAGATAAGAATATGCTCCTGGAATAATAATTTGTTAGTCTAAGATTCTTTTGCTATCTTATTTGTTATATTACTGAAAGGGATTTCCTTCTCAGGAAAATCCTGATTAGAAAGTACTATGCAAGATAAAATGCATTATACAAATAGACTAAAATCATGTATTATCATTGCACAATAACTAAAGCATCTTAATTAGAAAAATCATAAAAGGAAAAACTTATCTGGTATGTCGTATTTAGCCTTGGAGACTCCTTGTAGTCATTTAAGAACCAACTAGAATCAGGAAATATAATTATGCTCCCTTGTTTTTGAGTTGAGCAGGTTGTAGATAGAGATCCCTTAGTGGTAGGGAGATTAACTCATTCCTTTATGAGCTTTCCTTGACAATGTGTCTCAACTTCAGAGGGAGAGAAAATGACAATCCTCTGAGGGAATTTCTTGAGTAGAGTTTCCTATGGAGGAAATGTTTCTCTCTTGGGAGAGGTTGAGTTCTGTGTATTTCCTATAGAGGAAATCTCTCCCTTTGGGGAGGTAAGGATGTCTAACAAATATTTCTTATTGAGAAAATTCTCCTGAGACAGTAATCCTCATAGCTAAATTTCCAAGAGTCGACGTGAATCAAGTGCTTCGAAAGATTCTTCTATCAAAACCTTCAACACTGTAATTATTCCTGAGGTGAAGGCATTTGAATCTTATTTAGACCTTATGACTAGGGGAAGAGCAGCTCTAACAGTGATTGGGAATTCCCCTGTAAGAAGGCTCTCACAGGAAAAATATGAAAGTCCTCCCCTTATAGCATAGGAAAAGGAAAAAGGAGGGAAGCATCCAAGGAGCTCAAGTTTTCAATCAGTCATGATTTTGAAGAGGAGAGCGAACTTCTATCTTGAATGACAGAGTTATCCAAAAGACTCACCCTCTCATGTTGTAGCTGAGGATCTCAGGGTTTATTTTGAGAAGGAGTTACTTAGGAAAAGAATTAGAAAAATGAGCTACCATTGCCAAAGCTCTTAAAGAAAAATCAAAATCTGATGACTTGAGGAAGGTAATAATATTACATGCCTCAAATTGCTATATATGAGGGTGGTTTGATTTTGTGAGTAGCTCGTGGTCATTTTCCTGAGTAAGACTTTCCATGCTTTGGGGTTGTTGGAGGAGATTCTGCCACTACTCAGAATAGAGATGTTACAGAAAAATAGAAGTCACCTCTAGTTCACTTTGAGGTCATTGAAACTCTTACAAGTGTTCATTAACTTCTTAATTACTCTGAGAGACTAGAAAAATCAATGAATGTTCATGACATGCTTCAAGTAGATCAAGTGGAGATTATTGTTATATCCCTTTTCTTGAATAATAAAGTGAATTTTGAGCTTCTTTCTTTGTAGGAGAGAGTTTTTCTAGTTCAGGATTAAAGTGTTGGGAATATTCCTATTAGGATTTTTTCACTGAGTGCTTTGCCCGATACCGTTTCCAAATGATGATGCCATTAGATGCGTTTTCTTACAAGTTTCTCGTGTGTCTATTTTGTTGATATTGACTAGCACTATCTTTCATAATGCTTTAACTGAGATCTTCTATTTTTTAGATTCTTCAAGTGTTCTTTCGATCTCATATGTTCCTTTATTCCTTCGGCTTGAATAAAGGTCCTGAATGAGGAGTCATATGTTTAGAATAAACCTCCTAGGTAGATGTCTACATGAAGTTTATTAGTTTCTCATCATGAGAATTTTTTATATTTGATAAGATCCTCTTGGGAAAATTATGACTCTTGATTAATTCCTCTAGGGAGGATTCTGTAAAGGCGGCCTCCTTTGAGGAGTGTGGTTGATTGATTCCCTTTCGGGATTCCTGAAAGAAAGTTCTCACTCATAGAGAGTATTCTGATTGATTTCCTTATAGGATTCCTGGATGAACATTCTTACTCATAGAGAATGTCATGATTAATTAATTTATTGGATTATTCCTGAGAGGAAGTTCTCACTTGTGGAGATTGATTCCCTTGTGGGATGATTCCTGGATGGACGTTCTCGCTCATAGAGAATGTCCTGATTGAGTCCCTTGTGGGATTATTCCTGAGAGGAAGTTATCACTTGTGGAGATTTAGTAAAGACTGGTTCCTGCACAAGTGCTCATATTGGAGCAATTGAGTTCGTCTTGCTTCTGGAGACTTTGTGGATTTCGAATGCATTCTTTTGGTTCACCTCACTTCTGGAGGTGTTCCTCATGAGGTGAGGAAATTGATTTGTATTGCGTTCCTTGGTAGGAAGCTCTTAGAGGATTTCTTCCTCTTATGTTAATTTTAAGTATAAGATTCCAAATTGCGAATCGTAATTTGATAGCTTGAAAGTTTGCAATTTCATTCCAGTAAGAGCTCTAAGCTCATAGGACACTGGTGATCTCTTTGTCTAGTCATTTTTTGTTCCTTCTACTCTTTTTTTTAATGCTCGTAGGATAATCTGACTAGACATTTCTGCTTGCCAATAAGTCTCAAATCAGCATGCAATATTTCTCTGGAGGAAAATGATATTTTCCTTATTAGCAATTCCTGTCAGGTATGCCTGTCAAGGTCTTGGGCTCTAATCATTTGGTCAAGTAATCCACTACTAGATTTATGCCCAGATGAATTTGCTTTTTTAAGAGATAAACATTGATAATAGAGGTATACGATATCTTCTTTTGTACAACTTCCCATTTTAAAGAGTGAACCTTGATGTTCTTAGAGACGGCTTGAGAGCTTCTCTTTAATCTGATAGGAATTCTCTTGTATGGACGTCACTAGATAGGAAATCTGCGTTGGCCATCGCCATCTTTCTAAAAGAATCTGCCTGGGAGTTACCAGTTCTTGGTATCTTAAGGCATATCTTAGTGAGGAGATTAATTCAACATAGGAACAAAAACTAGCTTGCATATTCTATTTTTTCAATCTACTTAATCCACTTGTGAAATTTCTTTCCTTCATAGACCGCCATGTTCTAGTTCAAAGAGTATTATTTTGTAGTCGCATGTCCATTTCTCAACTGCCAATATAATTTTTGATTTTTTCTCCAAAATCCATAAGGACTTAATGACAACTAAAGAGAGCATTTATATCCCCTTCTCCCCTTCAAAAAGAGTTTGAAGAATAGAAATGACTTCAAACTGAGTGAATTGATGCTGGCTAGGCTTTTTCTACCCTTATCAAAAATTATATTGAGAGAAGTCAATCTGTGACCAGTCTTTAACATTGAAGAAAAGATTATATTCTTGTTGAAATCATTTCATCACTTCTAGACCCGTTAGTGAATAATCATTTCTTTTATAATTTATCATTCTGATGCTTGCCATATAGAATAACCCATGTAGAGACACTAGGGATCTGAATGAATAAAAATCCTTCGTAGATTGATCTACCTTGGGGCATAATCTATATAGGTGTCATAAAGATCATTAAACTATAGAACGAACAGAGTTGAGCTTGAGATTTCCTATGTTTTTTATTAGCTGTCTCATTTGGGCTTTCTTAGATAGAGATTTCTTTCTCAGGAAAATCCTGTACAACAATATATTGATAATAACACAAGAAAAGTATGCATGTTCTTACAACTTAAATGTCACATTTCATCAATGTGAAAAATTATGGAAAAGAGTTACACGTATGCTAACAAATGATATGCAATATGATTCCCAAAAATGTGATTTGAGGCATACAATAATTAAAATGTCATGTTACACGATTTAATATATGCAAAGGAAGAAAATTTATCCTTGTATCCTATATAAGATTTGACATCCTTGTATCCTATATAAGATTTGACAACTTATGCAAGTTATGGCAAATAAGAATTTATTATTTTAAGATGGAACACTACATGCCTTACTGGTGATCAAGTCATTGAAGACTTGAATATGAGTTTTCTCATTACAGAGAAAGTCTCAGGTGTCAGGATGTTGCCTTAGAGGTTAGGCAGAATCATCATAGGTAAATTTTGACCAGGAAAGACCTCTCTCCTGAGTGAGAGTATGAAGTTGGGTCTTTTCCTATGTACGAAGAAATTCATGCTTCATATGAATGGACTAAAGCATGCATCACTATAAAATGATAATTAGAACATATTTATTCAAAATATTTGATAAGGAAAACTTATCTGACAGGCCGTAATCAGCCTTGAAGATTTCTCGTAATTATTTTAGATCCAAAGGGACACACTCAGGTAGAATAAGAGGAATCTTCCATTGCTTTTAAGTTGTGTAGGATACATAAATAGTTTCCATAGTAGTAGAGGGATTCATTGCCTAATGAGTTTTTTTTTATGATATTCTTCGAGTTCTAATGTAGGGAAGGAGGCAATTCTCAATTTTCCTGAGTACCGTTGGTTCTCAGGAGAATTTCGGATTTCTTGCTTGGGAAATAATGATTATATATTAAGTAGAGTAGTTTTTTTAGTTTAAATAATGCATGTTTATGGTATTTGTTTTATATTTTTTTAATTAGAATTTAGTTATTTCTATTTTTAATAAACTTAGTAATATTTGTGGATTTCTTTTAAAATA